>CM022703.1:1141326-1363637 GCA_012295165.1 Asparagus setaceus
AGTTTCTAAACGAGCTATGGCTTGAGTGTTGGAGGTGAGAATTTGTCCGGTTGATTGCATGAAGGAATTTAAAGTGTTGGATGTTTGAGTCAACAAGTTCGTGGTCTGTGTGGAAGTCTTAATCAGCGTTTGTAATCCTTTTTCCAAGACATTAAGACGTTTATCTTGATCTGAATTTGGAGGGTTTTGATTTATAGATTGATGATGAGGAGACTGGTTTTTATATAGCAGATTTGGTTGTTGAAAATTATGAGGTGAATTGAACGGAAGTGTGTTTCCCCTAGGAAATTGTTGATTTGAAGCGGGAGTGAAATTTTGGTTACCGGAGCAGTTTCCTTGATTCCATGCAAAGTTTGGGTGATTTCTCCAACCTGGATTGTAGGTCGGAGAAAATGGATCATTGACCGAATGCTAGAATGCAGCGTTTACCTGACCAAGTGGTTGATTGTTTCCTAAGAGAGGACATTCCTCAGAAACATGAGATGGAGAATGACAGTTATAACAACCTGAGGCAGAAACATGATTGATTTGAGCTGGAGCTTATTCTTTGACTTCTAAAGTTTCTAGCCTACGCATGATTGTAGCCATCTTAGCCTCAACGACAATGTTTGACTCTAAGGAGAAACCACTAGTTTTGGGAACTGATGAAATTCGGTCATCACAGTGTTCCCACTGCATGGTTCTCGGATAAACTCTCTAAAAAGTCTCAAACTTCGTCGACATTTTTCTTCATGAAATCCCCTTGACACATGGACTCTAAGGAAGTTTTTGAAGAATAATTCAATCATTCATAGATAATTTGGCATAATCGCCACTTTTCAAGACCATGATGAGGACATTGGATGGGAAGATCCTTAAATTTATCAAAATACTTCCGAATGGCTCGCCCGGGACAATCCTAAAATTTTGAATGCTATGTCTAAGCATAACCGTTTTGTGGATAGGGAAAATTTTCTTTAGAAAAACGGTGATACATTCGTCCCAAGTTGAGATAGAATTTGTAGGTAAGCTATGCAACCATTTCTTGGCTTTGTCCTTAAGGGAAAATGGAATAAATCGGAGTTTGATCGCATCTTCGGTTAAGTCCCTCACTTTAATCATGAGGTAAACTTCTTCAAATTCGGAGATAAAGATATATGCGTCTTCGGTTTCATTTCCTAAGAATTTTAGAAGCATGTTTATGAAATGCGGTCGAAGTTCGAAATTTGTTCCATTGACATCGGGGAGCTTTATGCAAGAAGGGATTGCATTCTTAGTTGGGTAACATACATCTTGAAGAACGGGAGGATTGGGATTGACCATTTCGTTTGGCTCAAGAGATGGATCAGAACGAATTAAACGATTGATATTATCCCTAACCCAAGTTTACATACACCAAAATCAAAAAAAAAATTATCACTTTTTTTCAAGAAAAAAGTAAAAGTTAGTTTTTTAATGAAATAGGAAAACAGAAAAAGTTAAGAAGATGATGAGAAAAAAAAAAGAAAAACTAACTAAAAATAAATCAAGGCAATCACTTTTCAATCACCCTAACTCTAGGGTTAAGCCTAAACTCGACTTAGACCGGCTCGACCAAAAATTCCTCAAGTGAAAAGATTAAAGTTTACGTGGTTAGTTAGCCAGGTAAGGATAGTACTTGAGGGAGATCAAAGATCAATTAAGTATCTCGTTCCTTACAGGGCGCCTTACGCAACCCCTAAACATTGCCTTAGACACCAACTAATCCAAATAAACTCGAACCTGTTCACTTAAGGATTTCTTGTTCCTTAATGAGCTCCAATCCTTAGGGGCCAATGTCTAATCAGTTTTAAGAGGCTTAGATATGTGTAGTGAGAAATTAGTAATTTTTGGGCTAAGGAAAGAGTGATGAAATCCCTCACCTTATCTTGGTTAATGGATTTTGCCCTTAAAAATATTTTCAAGTGAGTGCCAAATCAAGATGCTCAAATCACTTTGGTGAATTCCTACTATTATATGAAATACAACCCTAGAAATTAAAAGCAACTAAAAAGGGTGCCAAAGTAAAAAAAATTTAATTATGGTTAGCAACAAACAATGTGAGAGAGGTGGAAATTGTTTGAGTTTATTATCTTGTTAGTCAAAGTCCAAGTGGAGGATAGATTTTATTATGATCAATAAGAAAGAATGTCTATATATATTTTTCTTTTTTTTATTAACCTAATTGTCTCTAGTTGTGATGAACTATCTAAAGGGTGGAATTGAGAATACTAGAAAGAAGAGTTACCCACGCAAAAACAATCCAAAACCTCGTTAGAGGCAAATCTTCAATCTCGAATCTTCAACTCTTAATCTTCAAGCTCCAAGTTCCTTCACAAAAGAAAAACACACAAGTTAAAGAACTAAAATAGAAAAATTTCCTACTTAACACCGTTCCCCGGCAACGGCGCCAAAAACTTGATGGGAAAATAAATGATTACCTCCAAGAGTTGTAAGTATATAATTTACAAAGTTATAGTATAAAAAGTTAAAGTAAAGATGAAAATAAAGAAAGTAAAAGATGGAGGATTGATTTAAGATAGGGGGAGTGTAGAGTAGAATCACTTAGCTAATCTCAATCTCACAAGAATGAGTAGGCTATGAAGCTAGTTTCAAACAATCTCCAGAGATCTCCAATTATGATCTCCATGAACAAAAGAAAAGAGAAAAACAAGGCGACAAATAAAGAGGAAAGTAAAGAAGGTAAAATGTGGAGGATAATTAAAGACGGCAGAATCTAGAGTAGATCCACTTAGCAAATTTCAATCTCACAAGAATAAGTTGGATGTAAAAGCTAGCTTCAAACAATCTCTAGGGATCTAATTAAAGGCTCCACACTTAGAAAATGGGTAATTCCCAAGAGATCTTATGCCCAAAATAATTAAAGAAAAGAAAAGAGAAATCAAAATTAATTACAAGAATTAAAGAGCAAGAATTAAAGACATTGCATGAAAGTAAATTGCATGAAAATAAATTGCATGAAAGTAAATCTACTCTAACAAGAAAGGAAAAGAAATAAATGACAAACCCACATATTCATATCTTCATCTTCATCCTCCTTTTGGTCCTTGGACAAAGTGAAGAAACAAATATGAAGGGGTGAAAAATTCTTTTATTAGTTTATAACAAAAGTTATAATTTTGGATGGTCTTCTCAATTAAGAGTAACTCTCCTCTCCAAATAGAGTTTTTACAAAATATTTCACACTCAAGTCTCTCCCCCTCTCCCTCTATTTATAGTCCAACGGAGTAAACATGAACCATTGGATCAAACTTGGCCACCAAGGAGTTGAAATCAGCCCTTAATTCGGAATCAGTTGAAACCAATCGGTTGGCCAATCGGTCGGCCGACCGATTAGTCGACCGATTGGTTTCCAACCGATTTTATCTTTTTCTTGATATTTTTGCACGAATTCTTCTTGGATTCCTTGGGTGTCTTGGGCTTTCGTTTGTCTTCAGATTTGGGCTTCAAAAATTAGTAGAAATTCAGAGGATTTGAGTCATATGGGCTCTTATTCATTAATACTCCATTAGCCTGCAAATTAAGATAAAAACAATTATTAGCGGGATATTTATTCATATAAAATAGGTAATGAGGGTATTAAATTATAATTAAATTATGATTATCACTTTATCCCTAATATGTATGTTGCCTCGCCTAAATCTTTCATTGAAAAACTATTTTTCAATGAGAACTTTACCGATTCGAGCATAGGAATGTCATTTCCGATCAGTAGTATGTCATACACATACAAGACTAGAAAAACAAGTGCGCTCCCACTAGATTTCTTATAAACAAAAGGTTCTTCTTCGTTTTTGATGAAACCAAACTCTTTGACAACTTTATCGAAATGAATATTCCAACTCCGAGATGCTTGCTTCAAACCATAAATGGATCCTTGAAGCTTGCATACTTTCCCAACATTTTCTGGACTGACAAAACCTTCAGGCTGTGTCATGTACACATCCTCATTCAGGTTTCCATTAAGGAAAGCTGTTTTAACATCCATTTGCCAAATCTCATAATCATAATATGCGACAATTGCTAGGATAATCCGAATTGACTTAAGCATAGCGACGGGCGAAAAAGTCTCATCATAGTCTATACCATGAATTTGTCTGAAACCCTTTGCCACCAATCGTGCTTTATGAATGTGGACATTCCCATCCATGTCAATTTTCTTTTTGAATACCCATTTACACCCCATAGTTTTTATGCCATTGGGTGGATCAACCAAGTTCCAAAGTTGATTGTCATACATGGATTGCATTTCGGATTTCATGGCTTCAAGCCATTTATCAGAGTCTAGGCTCGTCATTGCTTCTTGGAAGGTTGTAGGTTCATCATTGTCTAACAACAAAATGTCGCGTTGTTCCATCATTAGAAACATATACTTCTCAGGTATGCGACGTGACCTTTCTGACCTTCGTGGGGCTGGTGTCTCTTGAGCAGTCTCTACAACTGTTTGTAGATCTTGCTTAGTTTCAAGAGATGTTGGAGTATTTTCTACCGGCTCTCGAACTTCTTCGAGTTGCACTTTACTCTCACTAACTCTTTTGGAAATAAATTCTTTCTCCATAAAGACACCATTTCGGGTGACAAACACTTTGTTTTCTGCCCTATTGAAAAAGTAGTACCCTTTTGTTTCCTTTGGGTACCCCACAAAGAAGCATTTATCTGATTTGGCTGTGAGCTTATCAGACATCAAACGTTTTACATAAGCTTCACAACCCCAGATCTTGAGAAAAGATAAACTAGGACGCTTCCCGGTCCATATCTCATATGGTATCTTTTTAACTACTTTTGACGGAGGCCTGTTCAGTGTGAACGCAGCTGTTTCTAGAGCATATCCCCAGAAGGATAATGGAAGATCTACTTGGCTCATCATTGATCGAACCATGTCCAACAAAGTCCGGTTCCTCCGTTCGGATACACCATTCCATTGTGGTGTCCTTGGTGGAGTAAGCTGTGAAACAATTCCACATTGTTTAAGATGATCACCAAACTCTTGGCTGAAGTATTCTCCTCCACGATCTGATCGAAGAGTTTTAATTGCCTTGCCAAGTTGATTTTGTACTTCACTTTGAAACTCTTTGAACTTTTCAAAAGTTTGAGATTTGTGCCTCATTAAATAGACATAACCATATCTACTGAGATCATCAGTGAATGTGATGAAGTACTGAAAACCACCTCTGGCAGCTGTACTCAATGGTCCACATACATCAATATGTATAAGGGCCAACAAGTCATTCGCCCTCTCACCAGAACCAGTGAAAGGTGACTTAGTCATTTTGCCTAATAAACAAGATTCGCACACATCAATTGATTCAAAATCAAAAGAGTCTAGAAGTCCATCTTTATGGAGCTTCATGATGCGTTTCTCGTTTATGTGGCCTAAACGACAATGCCATATGAAAGTGGGATTCATCTTAAGTCTTTTGGTATTTATGTTATATAAGTGGATATTTCAAGATTTAGAATATAAAGTCCATTCACCAATGGAGCACAACCATAAAACATATCATTGAAACGAAATGAACAACTTTTATTCTTAAATCTGAAATCAAAACCTTCCATGTCTAAACACGAAACTGAAATGATATTTCTGCTTATGGCAGGTACATAGTAATAATTACGCAATTCTAAAACTAATCCTGAAGGTAAAACTAATGAAAAAGTTTCTACGGCTAAAGCAGCAACTCTTGCTCCATTGCCAACGCGAAGTTGCACCTCGCCCTTCGTCAGCATCCTACTCCTTTTGAGCCCCTGCATATTTGAACAAATATGAGCTCCTGAACCGGTATCTAATACCCATGAATCAGAATTAGGAGTAGTAATATTGACTTCAATAACATAAATACCTGAAGTGGAAGTCTCACTTCCCTTCTTCTTCTTCAGATCTTCCAAGTACTTCTTGCAGTTTCTCTTCCAATGACCAGTCTCATTGTAATAGAAACATTGAGCATCAGTGCATGGACTAGGTTTGGACTTTTCATTGGGTTTAGGCTTGCTGTTGAAGTTCTGAACTTGAGCTTTGCCTTTACCCTGAACCTTTCCTTTGCCTTTCTTTTTAAAGCTCTTTCCTTTCTGAACCATCAGCATCTTTTTAGGCTGCTTTTTGATATTCTGCTCCGCTGTCTTTAGCATTCCATGCAGTTCAGTCAGCAATTTCTCCAGACCATTCATGTTATAGTTCATGATGAACTGGTCATAACTCGTCGGCAATGACTGGAGAATAATATCAATGGCCAACTCTTTGCCAAGAGGAAAACCTAGCCTTTCCAGATTCTTAATGTAACTAATCATTTTGATCACATGAGGACTAACCGGGCTCCTTACGCTAACTTACATTGGTGCAATGCCTTTGTGGTTTCGTTACCTTTCAACACGTGCTTGCTCACGAAACAAATTTGGGTTATGCGACCATCTCATAAGCAGTCATGTTCTCAAATTGCTTTTGAAGCTCTGAGTTCATAGTTGCAAGCATGAGGCGGTGGCATCAAGTGCATCGTCAAGGTGCTTCTTGTAAGCATCCTTCGACACGAGGAGCATTAGCGGTGGTTCTTCGGAGGGCATTTTCGAACATATTCTTTCCTTTCTGCTTGAGAATAATTCTCAAGTTTGAACCGATCAATGAAGTTAGTTCCATTGAGCTTTTCCTTCTCAAGGACCGATCGCAGTGTAAATGTGGAGGATGAATTATTAGCCATTATCTATAACAATTAAAATCATGCAACATATTAGATCATGTTTATGTATATGAACTCTTATTAAACATTTTAATAGGAGATAGATCATTGCCTAAGGTGGTTGTACGCCAACTGGCCAGGTAAGATAAAACTTTGTGGGAGGTTTTCCGAGCATAGCTCGTTCCTTAATTAAATAACCACAAATATTTTGAGGCTTAACCTCTTACCCTTGCCTTAGACACCAGTTAATCGAAAACCCCTCGAGTTAGATCCTTCCACTACATGTGTGCGTAAAGCCCTTATAAAAGACATATAGTGGGCCAAGATCCACATTTAAGCTAGGTACAAGTGAGCTTTGGCATCACCGCTTGAACCTAGCTATTTAGGTAAGCAACTCATTCCTAATTATATCTTATGTAATTCTTGGTTGTCGGGTGACATCTCATGCCTCCCAACACTATGCCTCAAGGCCCAAAACTATTTTGATAGCCTTGTTAAGTTAAACCTATTTCTTTAAACCTTAGTGTCCGACACGAATCCTATCTGATTAAGATGGCTAATGGTACCTTGCTTTGGCAAGCCCACCATATAACGTTCAAAATCTTGATAGTTAAGAAATTGGAAAGGCATCAAGTAACTTAATTTTATTATTTATTTTAGGTACTAACATAATTAATTCCAATAATAAATTATGCAGGAAACAGTATAGATATCATGAGCATAATTAAACACAAAAGACAATGTGAATAACTATTACAAATCATCAAATTCATGAATAACGATGGGCATATAAATTGCTTCAATAATCCCGCAAAAAAATGTTATTCTCAGAATCTAATTCTAACATGATGACTCATGCATTGAATCTAATTATGATGTCCTACGCAGAGTTTTCGGCGATCCCACTAGCCGGTTAGCGGGGAGGTCAAGGGCGGCCTTGGTCCGGTGACACCACAGAATTTTTAATAAAACCCCATATACAAGCCGCCGTTGAAAAGAAAAACCCTAAACATGATTAATCTAATAAACAATGATACAGATTTAATCGCATATATAAAACAGTTTTAAACAGGCATATATATCACATATATATATCAATCAGTGTTAAAACGAACATGTATATCGCATATATATGGAGTATCTAGATTTAATTCTACATAAGAGGCTCTGATACCAACTGTTAGAATAGTAGGAAGCATAACATGTAATAAAAATCAAAATTTTATTTACTTATATCCTAAGATCCATACAAAGAAGAAGATCCAAGATACAAGAATACCTTAAATGTGCAGATTTGCAGCGGAAACTTGCGTACTTGTGGAGATGTTGCACAGCATTTGTAGCCACGCCTCTACTGGTATCCACACGAACTTGTTGGAACTCCGCACGTCTAGAGTTTCTCCTCTCTCCCTCACGATTTTAGAAGCTAAATTGAATTAATCAGGAAGGTCCGTCTCAGGCTCCTTTTATAGGGTCGTGAGGTGGTTTCTCAAACCAGGAAAGAGATCAGATTTCTAATCAGACAGTCAACCAAAAAGATTTGTTCAAATTAATTCTTATCAATTAACAGAGATTAATCAAATCAATTTGATTGCTAGGAGATAGGTTCATTGAAATTGGTCAGTATTTTTCCAAACCGTGATTGATCAAATCAATTCTTGTCAATTAACCGAGATTGATCAAATCATTCCTTATCTGATTACCCGATTGGTTTCTAGGGCATATAATACTAACATCACTAACTTAACGTCGAAGGGGGTTTGACTGGGAAGCAGTTCTGACTCCATCAATGTTTTAAAAAACTAGCGCCTAGCCCATCTAGGCGCTCACCTAGACCTAGGCGGTACCTAGGCCTCTTGCATAGGTATTGGGAGCACCTAGGGGAGTGTGGACTACTTACATGGACTACACCGTTCAAGTCTTGGTTGTGATTTCCTTCACTGTAGCCTCCACGTCCTCCAACCTCCTCCGAACTCCTCCGGTCTCCTCCACGAACTACGAACACCTCGTTCACCTCCCCCGACTATCAAAAAAATTTCATCCATCACCATTTAAACAAAAAAGAAATTTGCCTAGGTGCTAGCCCGGAGCCTAGCGGTGCCTAGTGTTTTCTATGATATTGGCATTTGTTATCAATTATTGTTGCCAAAAAAAAGAAAGAAATCAATCTAGATCCCGCCTAGGCTCTCGCGTTGGGTCCGCACCTAGGCCACCTAGCGTTTTCGATAACCTTGGACTGCATGATGTGTTTACTCATGAGTGCAAGCCGTGTGATTATCGAAGCCTCAGAACTCAAGGAGCCAAGCTGACTCCTTTATCAGGAGTCTCTCGCTCCCCATGATGACTTCACACAATCATCACTATCACGTACTAGATATTTTCACGTCAAATGTTGGAGATAGGCTCTGACCCTCGCTTTTCATGCATCATCATTTTTTTTAAGGAGGGATGCAGTGCGAGGATTTTGTACGGTCAGTTACTACTATTTCATATTGCATTCTCTAATTATCTAGGTATTCATAAATGCAGGAAAAAAATAGAGGTCTCTCCAACACGGCATTTACACAGAAGTGGCTAGAGTTTTTAGTCAGGGAAAGGGATGCCTGAATGAAACTGAAGTACTCCGACACAGAGTGCATTAAAAATATTCTTACCTCAATTCCTTTTTCCAAAACAACCATGCAAAAGAAAAAATAAATGCATAATAATAAACCTAGCAACTATTGTTCACTCTTAATTTTATTCCCTCCACGCAGAACTTGTTCCCTATAATAATTACACCATGGCTTTTCAATGCAATGGCTTTTCAATGCAATGAACATATTACTTATTCATCTTAATATTGGATATAATAATAAACCTAGCAACTATTATTTATTCCCTCCATGCATGGGTTTTCCATGCAATGAACATATAACTTATTCATCTTAATATTGGATATAATACCATGCTAACCAAATCTTTGTCCTCTCTTGGAAACCGTAGCCAACAACCCATGCTTCATCTGAAGTAAAATAGAGTTCTTAGGCAACACAACATGCCCGGGCCCCCCCTCCAACTCAGCACGAAAACTATAAATGATGGCTGCAGCGAAAATCTTGAGCTGAGTGAAGGTAATAATCTCTCTCCCCAAACAACTCCTAGGCCCACAACTGAATGCCAGAAACTTATACGACGGCTCATGCCTTAGCTTCCCCATTCTCCCCATCGAGTAAATCGAGAACATTATCTTCGATCTAGCGCTAACTCTATTGCCGCTAGGTAGCACATCGGAAAGCAACGCTCCTTTGTGCTCAAAGGGAACCGGTGGGTATAGCCTCAACGACTCACACAAGGTTGCATGTAAGTAGACTGCAGCTTGAAGCTTGTTGGAATCAAACACCATCAAGGATTTCTTGTTAATGATCATGGTTAGCTCATTGACTATTTTTGATTCCGCACTTGGGTTTGTTCAGATTAAGTAGAAGAATCAGGACAGTGTCAGAGATGTTGAGTCTCTTCCGGCTATCATGAGCGTGAGGGCAGTGGCTCTAAGAAATTTTCGTTTGCCTCACCATTAATTCGATAGATATATATAGAGCGTCATCAGATTGTTGCGACTTGATTTATTCTCAAAGTCCTGAGATTTGGTCGATGATGAAGCGATCTGTCACTCGCTGTGCTGAGGCTAGCTTCTTTTCGCTTCCGATACTCAACCATCTCATTGCCTTCCAGGAGCTCGGAGGCATCATGTGATGCAGTAGCGAAGCCTCGATCCTGAGCATCGTCCATAGCTTTTGAAAATGGCACAATTGGAAGCTTGACGGAGAGACTTCCAGGGTCAATGCTGAGCACTGTGTCACATGTTAAATCGAATGCAAGCTTCACAAAGACATCTTGTAGGTGGACAACATCATTGTTTAGTGCAATGTAGTCAAGAAATGCGATCAGTCCGTTCTTTACTTTGTCTACACTAGAATTGGCTCCCACACTGCGGAATTTTCCGTCGGACATGATTGATTGAGCCATCTTTCTCTGGCTGTGCCAGGAATCGCCGTCAGAGTTGAGGATGCTATCGGCGAGGATGTCAAAGATCTCAGTGAATTCGTGGCCTTTCGGGTAGTTGAGGAAGTTGACATAGAAAATGTGATTGACATTGACCGGGTCACAAGTGATCAAGAAGTCCATATTGAGGAGTCGTGGGCCTTTGAATGCAAAGGTTTAAGCCCGCTTCGCGGAGGGGAGAGGTGACGAAGTCGTGGAGGCAGTTGAAGCTGGAGATGATGGCCGGAAGCATATATGCCGAGCAATGGCCAGTTGCGAGGGAGTGCGGTTGATTGGAGAGATGATCGGAGCGATGAAAGGAGGAAGGAAGAAGCAATGGAGATTAGGATTTCAGGACTATGGTACTGTAACAGGAAATGGAAAAATATTGCTAGCCATGAAAAAGTCATCTTATGTACGTACAAAAGTCCTACTTCTTTTGGTAGGAGAGGGATTATTGAAGATTGTTGTTTTTCTTGGGTCTGTTAGCTAATGAGAGATTTATAATTGCCATTGTGCGTTTGTATTGTTAATTACCTAAAAAATTTGGTCAAACATCTGCACAAAATATTTTAATACCTGAACAACAAATCAAATCAGAAATATCTACAGGAAGCATGCATTATCTGGTTGCTTGATGACCCAAATCACTTGTTGATGTGGCGGAAGCACAATATAAAAAATATTACTATTTCTCGTACAAGCAAAATGGTACAAATCTTAGTAACTCTAGAAAAATTAACTCTTCTAAATAATAAGAATCAACTTAATCCCTACACAAAATTCGGCACCCCTTTATACTGGGTGTGAAACAATTATGAAGTACTAAACTAGCCTTTCTAGAATGAAAAGACTTCCTAAAATAAAGAGCTAACACATAAAAAATAAAAAAATAATAAAAAAACAAACTAAAAGACTCCAAACTTTTCGACGTGTAGCTCAAGCCTCAAGACGAGTTACTTCGTCCCTAAAACTAGGACAGAATGATAAAGTCTTTCAAAGTGTAGATCACTTCTTAAGATTTTCAAAAAACATATTATAATAACGATTTTAGGGAGGGAATCAAAAGTTATAGTATGTCGAAGTTGCATGTTGAATCTGGCCGAATATTATGTCGAAGTTGCACGTTGAATCTGGCCGAAAATCACCTCTTTTCTTGAATTATCCGAGCTCCGCATGATCTGATTTCTCCCAAAAACCATCATTGATTGACTCATCACTCTCGCCTCCTTTAAAAAAAACTTGCTCACGACTTTGGTTGAAGGTAAAATAGAACATCCGGGTGGAACTCAGTTAAAGCAACAACATTGAACGTGGGAGTGTGATACCCCAAGATTTAGTCTCACATCAAATATTGACTGAGTGATTGCATGGTTTATAATGTAAGTCTAATGAGTCAAGTGCAACATTGACCAGTCAATTTTAACAGCGGATTGAGTCAAATCATGTGTTGCACTCAGTGAGTCCCACGACTTACATTACGCCAACTAGCTCACTGGCCCGAGGTGTGACAAATTATATCAGAGTAGTTAGCCAACCAGAAATATGGAGTTAAGTGTTATACGGGACTAAGTATTACACTGCGTGCAAAAGTGTGGTAGAAGCTTTCTCTAGAAGCCCATAGGAACCACCTCTAGAGTTCACATCGCCTGATACCGTAAGATTTCATCCCACATCGGATATTGATTGCGTGATTAAATAGTTTATAATATAAGTCCAAGGAGTCAAGTGCAACATTGGCTAGTCAATTTTGGCAATGCATTGATCCAAACTATGTATTGCACTCAGTGGTCTCATGGCTTACATCGGCCCAATGGGCTCGTGGGCCCGAGGCGTAATAGGAATAAATACTTGTCAAGTCACATGAGAGCTCCACGATATAAGGATTGTCATTGAGTCGCGGTAGAATATGATAGGGACCAACCCTTCTTCATCTCGATCTTGTTATAGATCCTAACAGTCCTTCACTTTAGCTTAAACAGGTTAGAGCTCGGCCAAGTGCTCTGTACTGGCGGTTAAAAATGCAAACCGGTCAAAAAGATCAACCAAATATGAAGATATACCCCACCAAGGGTATTTTGGTCATTCAACATGATCAATGGACTCGATAAATCAAAAGAGTTCACAAATTGGCTAAGAATCTACAAAATCCTAGGTTAAAAGGAAGGCTGAAATCAACTTAAAAGGCAGAACAAGCTCAAAACAGTCTTAACCCCACATGAGCTTAACCCCATTTGAGCTTAGCCCTGAGTGACATTTAGCCCTGCGTGAGCTTAGTTCAAAGTGGCACTTGGGTAGATTGATATTATTTTCAAGCTTGATTTCATTGTTTTTTTTAATTTTTTGAAAGTTGTTTTTATTAGTTTTGACTATTCTTTCAGAGTAGTACACTTTTTTTTAATCAATAATTTCATACATCGTATTTGGAACGGTTTTTCGCTTTCAATCCTGGATTCTTACTTTCAAAAAATTCTTGATATTTCAAACATGATAATCGATATAATAGTATTTTTTGAGAGAGAAAAAAATAAGAGTGCCCCCTCGAGTTCGAGTTTCTGGCTACGCCATGGGCCTAGCCCACAATTGTGAAGTAGAAAACTTGGGTAAGCTGATCGACATCCAAATTAGATACAAGATAATAATAGTACAGAATACTTATTTTGATATGTAACTGAAATGCGCATAAAAATTCCCACAGAATTTGGAGCGGCATCATGAAAAATTATATGAATACCCAGGAATTCATGTTGCGTATCCAATGTTTTCCTCTGTCTATGATCTTGAATATTTGCAATTTTACCATCTCATAACAGTTTCATCTCCAAAGAAATTCCTATGAGCGACTGATCTCACTAATAATCTGTCAATCAATTTAAATGAGCTATGTAGACTTCAACTGATTTTGCCACGCTTACTAGTTTGTAACGAGCCAATTATACTCAGTACAGTTGAAGAGGCTAGATTTTCTTTTTTTTTTAATCAGCTATAAATTGATATTATTGTATGTCTAGTCAAAGTGTCACACGTCATGGTTCCGCGAGCCCGTTGGTGTGAAGTAAGTCCTGTAATCCAAGTAGTGCAACGCGTGGTTTGGCTCAATCCACTACCAAAATTGATTAGTTAATGCTATACTTAAGGCTCATGATTCATCATTTAAACCATTTAAAATCACTTACTTATTCTGATGTGGGATAATTGGTTTGGGTGTCACACCAAGTATACATGCTTCATGCTCTGTATGAGCCTCTATTGTGCTTCTTAACTATTACAAAAGGATCAGAATTTATTCTCTGCATCAGAATTGACATGGGTAATTGCCGTTCAACACGACGATCTTGGCTACTATCTTGTTGTAGATCAAACTGCCACAGTTGATTCTCAACGTTCGTAGATGAAAAATTATTGGATTTCGACCTCCTCGTTATTTATTAGAAGAAGGATTCCACCACATCTCCTGCTAAAAGTCTACATGAGAGCTTATGATCAACTTTCTACAGACACACTAACTTATCAAAACGTAAGATCAAAAGAGTTTAGGATATATTATTACCGCATTTTCATATAATGAGTAGACATGCTAAGCAACTAGAAATCAGGATTCACTGTTTTGGTAATTAAAAGCGAAATCATTTGACAAAACTAGTCTTTGTGGATAATGACGGACCTAGGGAGGACTGGGGGGGCCATGGCCACCCTGGATTTTTACAAAAGAACATATTATTAGTGGGTAAATATGGTTGTGGGCTAGTTAGGAGTTAAATGAGCCTACAAAACCTATATCCAATAAGCTATAAGAAAAACCTATTTCCAATAATCCAAACAACTAAAGCCAAATTTAATTAATCACATCAAGTCCAACTGTTTATACTGCCTATCTAAATCCGAAATAAAAATAACCTAATCTCATTGTTTAGCAATTTTTCTTTTCCGTTTTGGAGAACTTTTTTCCAAATTTTTACATAATTGCATTTGAGGCTAATATTTAGTGTAAAAACACAAATTTGGAAATTGGTTTCTTAAAGTTAAAATCTTTTCTTTAGATTATCTTATATTGCTTTATTTCTTCTTTATTATGGTTTGAAATAAATTTCAGTTTTATAATTTATAGTGCATTGTTAATTTGCCAAGGCTACAAACTAAATTTTGTAGTTTGTGATTATAGTAATGCCAACTACAATTGATGAAAATTTATCATATATTTATCATATTTTATCACGTTTTAGTCAGTGTATACTATGATGGGTGTATTTTGCTCCCCCACCCCAAACATCTCTAATTAGGTGGTAATTGGAGAGGATCCAATTTTTAAATTCTCACCATCAATCTTAATTTTAATGGATAAAACAACACCATGTAGGATTTCCACAATTTAAATAGTGGTTTTCAATACGATACTAGATTTTGTAATATAATTTTATTTATGAGTAAATAAAATATTTTTAAAAAACTAATTAAAAAATAGAAAATAATCCCTCCAGAAAATAAAAATAGGAAATAATCTTGCCACCACCACCGACTACCGCCGCAGGTCTTTCATCCTCCTCTTTAACCTCCAATTGAGACTCTATCTGCGCCATCTGCCTCAAAAAAATCCAATCTTTTCCAGTTCCATGTAGATAATCGTTAAGCTAGTGGAAATTCACAATCAAAACCTACAATTTCTCTTCAATAAAGTTAAACAAAGTTACATATTGATGGGCGTTTGATGCATTTCTGTCAGACACATCAGGTGTTCGTAGAGCAGCTCAATGTTTTCTTTCTCATTGGGGAACCTTCAGTCAGTTAAGAGTTATTTGTAGCTGACTAGAAGCTTATTTCTTAATTGTTATTTTTAGTTCAGGGAATAAGATAATATTGTATGTTATACCCCAAAATTATTACGTCCTTAAACTGGCCGCCTGGTAGACTTAGTGCGCAAACGTGTATGACGGACATATGTCCAACCCAAGTCTAAGCTGCGAGCTAGTTCGACCCGGGTCCAAGATGAAAGGCGTCCTCAAACCGAGATCTGCAGTTGAGTCCAAGTCAAAGCAAAAGGCACCTTCGAGTCAGGCTAATAGAGGAGAAGTCCGGGACAATGAATGACTAGTGGTCTTGTCAATAGTGTTCACATTTAATGTAGAACAGTTCAACGCCTACATTCCACCACCTGGTCACCATCGCATTTAATGTTATGGCTAGACATCATAATGACTCCTCAGATGACGCTCACATCCCCGCCATTCTATCACCATCACATTTAAAATGGGTACCGCTTTCCATCTCTGACCAATCAGCTGCAAACATGTGTAAAGTGACGGCGTAGTGTTAGATCAACTAGTTGATCAAATTACCAAAATACCCTCACAAAATCCCTATAAATATCATCGTCTCTATTATTCCAAGGTATGCACAAAAAACCCTAAAGACTACATTCTGCTTTTCTCTTTAGATTATCAAATTGGTCACCGACTTGAGCATCTGAGGGCATGCCGGAGGCCTCTAACCTCTGTTATTCTGTGCAGGGAAAGCTGCAGCTCTGCACACCACTGAAAAATAATCAGTCATTAGAGAAGATTAAGGGACCCTCAAATCAATCTTACCTCAACTAAACCATATGCTAATTTCCCTACATAAATAGTTTGGCACCCACCATGGGGCCTCTCCCTCTTCTCTTGAGATAATCATTGATCCTAATCACTGTCACTTCCGAGACTTCACTCAAGGGGAATCTTCTGAACCTCAAGCCCAACTAGATGAAACCTCATAGAGGAAATCGCAGTCACTCTAGCATTAGTTTGTGTCTTTGCAAACGGCCTGCTTAGTCATTTCCAACCTCCTTCCCCATTGCTCGTTACCTCATTCTCGGAGGAACAGTTTTAGTGCAATGAAGAAGGAGAACGGGTCATGGAGACGACCCCTTAACCGCTGCGGCATTAAACCCGCTTCGCGGTTAGTCCCCAGCAAGCTCCTCAATACCAGGATCAACCATGGGAAAACTTGAGCCAAGATCCTAGCCATGTTCCACGGCTTCAATCGTAGGGGGTGTGATATACCCACATGACCCAAAGCCCAACAAACGGGGCGAAGCCTTCGCCAGCTAACAGAACATCGAAATATGATCGGACCTTCAACATAGTGGCCGAAGCCATTGGAGGGAACACTCCACTATTCGATGAGATCATGAGTGCACCTTGCCCCAAATTCAAGATGCTAAGCATCGAGAAATACAAAGGTGAAAGGGACCTGACCGAGTGTGCGCAAAATTCTTTGACCGAATGAGCATGTAGCATGTAACAGAGCCAATCATATGCAAGGCTTTCCCCATCACACTCAATGGTGCCGCCAAGATGTGATGGAACTCTTAGGAGAAAAGATCCATCAATAGTTACGAGGAGCTCACCGAGAAGTTTGTCCACTATTTCCTAATAGACACGAAGAAGAAAGCACCCTCCTCTCTCCTGTTGCAAATTTATCAGCAACCGGGTGAAACCCTGAGAGACTACATCAAGAGGTTTTAGGCCAAGCGGCTGGAAATGGAAGACCAAGGCAACATGGTGGCAATGGCCACAGTTTTTGCAGTCTGAATGACAAAAAATTGTCAGACTCACTCATCATCAATCCCTTCACCGACTTCGATCAGCTCATGGCTTGGGCCATGGCACACATGGCTGCTGAAGATAGTCACCTACACAAAAGGGCAGCTTGGGCAGAAGCCTCTAAAGCTAAAGTTGAATCCTCCAGAAACAAAAGACAAAGTCCGACCGACCCGAGCCTAACTTCAGATTAGGTCGGCACGACAAGAAAGATTAGAGAAGAGACATCACTAGGGAACTAGCTTTCGCTCCCTTCAATGCTCCTCTCTCAAACATGTTCTACCAAATACAATAGGAGGGACATCTCACCAAAATCCCTACACGCATGACCTCAAACCCCCAAAGCAGGGATTCTCGGCAATATTGCCGCTACCATCAAGACCACGGCCATGACACCGATGATTGTAAAATCTTAAAGAGGGACATTAAGGACCTCATCAGCAGGGGATTGTTGAAGAAGTGCCTCAACAATCATGGCAAGGAACGGACTAACTAGGAGAGGCCGGAGAGAAGACGGTCAAGGTCACCTTGACCGGATCAGCACAAGAGCCAGCCGAGGGAAACTAGCAACGAGGGCACTATCAACACCATCAGCGATGGTCCTGCTACTGGGGGAATTTCGACTAACGCCGGGAAGAGGTATTCCATGCAATCTCTTGAAGTAAATGTGTGTGAGAAGAAGCTAAAGGTAGACCAATCCGTAACATTTAGCAACGCTGACTTGAAAGGCGTTATGACGCCTCATTATGACCCTATTATCATCACCGCACAAATCAATGGGTTCTGGGTCAAGAGGATCATAGTGGACATAGGAAGCTCGGCGAACATCCTATTCATGGATGCATTTTGATAGATGAACATCAACAAGTCAGAGTTATGGCCGTGCCCAAGCCCTCTAGTCGGCATCTTAGGGCATTCAGTCTGATCTGAGGATGTGGTTACCTTACCTATGATCATCGGTGACTACCCTCAACACTCCACCGTCCAAGTCTAGTTCATTATCATGGATGTCAAGTTGGCCTACAATATCATTCTGGGAAGGTCATCCCTGAATGATCTCTAGGCCGTGCCTTCCACATATCATCAGATGGTGAAGTTCCGACTCCTGAAGGAGTTGGAGTGGAGTGAAGCAACCAGCAGGAAGCCCAATCATGCTACATGCTCTCCATGAAGGGCAAAAGAGTCTCTGAAACTCTTCCGAATGATAAATCCCAAGCATATATGCAGAAGGACGAAAGCAGGGAACGGACAACCCCTGTAGAAAAGCTAGATGAAATTCTACACAGCACGGATGAAACCAAGAAGGTCCAGATCATATTAGAATTGCCCAAGCCGTTGCGAGGAGAGCTCATTGATGTTCTCTACGCAAATGCAGTCGTCTTCGCTTAGGGACCTGAGGACATGCCTGGGATAGACCCAAAAGTAATGGCCCAAGAATTATGCATCGATCGACATTGCAAACTGGTCCAACAGAAGAAGAGACATTTGGGGCCCGAGAGACAACGAGCAGCAGAAGTCAATCGACACTGCAAACTGGTCCAACCGAAGAAGAGACACTTGGGGCCCGAGAGACAACGAGCAGTAGAAGAAGAAGTTGACCAGCTGTTAAAAGTCAGGTACATTTAGGAAGTCCAATTCCCAGAATAGTTATCCAATGTAGTGCTAGTCAAGAAGGCTAGTGGCAAATGGAGGATGTGCGTTGACTTCACCGACCTCAACAAAGCACGTCTAAAAGACATTTTCCCCTCCCACGGATCGACCAACTCGTCAATTAGCAGTGCAGGCCATGAGATGCTCAGCTTCACGGATGCCTTCTCAAGATATAACTAGATAAAGATGGCGAAACATGAGGAGGAGAAGACCTCCTTCATCACCAATCAGGGCACTTACTGTTACAAAGTGATGCCCTTCGGACTCAAAAATGCAGGAGCTACTTACCAAAGGCTAATCAACTAGGTATTCAAGGAGCAATCCGGTCACAATGTGGAAGCATATGTGGATGACATACTAGTAAAATCTAAACATGCTAACTCTCACATTGCAGATCTGAAAGAAGCCTTTTCGGTGCTCTGTTAATACCGGATGAAACTCAATCCGGTGAAGTGTGCCTTCGGAGCTCGGTTAGGAAATTCCTTAGATTCATGATCACTCAGCAAGGAGTCGAGATCAACCTAGAGAAGATGGCTGCAATTGAAGAAATGATCGCACCACATCCGATAAAAGACATCTAGAAACTTAACAGGAGGATAGCAGCCCTAAGTCAAATCCTCTCCAAATTAGCTGAAAGCAGCCTGCCTTTTTTCAAGATCTTAAGGGGAGATAAAAAATCTAAAGACAACATCCAGTGGATGGAAGAACGCAACAATGCTTTCGCCGGCCTCAAGAGATACCTAAGTACTAAGCTTGTGCTAAATAGACCTATAAAGGGAGAGCAGCTCTATCTCTACTTTGTTGTCTCAACAGAAGTGGTCAATTCGGCCCTAGTTTGAAAAGAAGAGAATGTGTAGAAGCCAGTCTACTATGCTAGCCACATCCTCAAGGCGTGAAACTCAACCACCTCCTCATTGAGAAGGCTTCTTTCGCTCTGGTCACCATGGCTAGGAGACTCCGACCTTACTTTCAAGCACACACAGTGATACTCCAAACTAATTTAGCCTTGAATAAAGTGCTCGATAATCCGACCATGTCTAGGAGAATGACAAGATGGGCCATTGAGCTTAGCGAGTATGATATTCAGTTCGAACCAAGGACAACCATTAAGTCCAGGTTCTCACTTATTTCTTGATTGAATTGACTACTTTGAAAGACAACTCGTAGGAACAACCTCAAGACGTAACTCCAAAGCTGACTTCGAAGTTGACAAAGAAAGCAGCACCCAAGAAGAACAAGACATCGAGTTATGACTGACCAAAATTTTCCTCATGGTGGGTGCTAAAAGTGGATGGCGCATTAGGAGAAAATGGCGGTGGACCTGGAGTAGTTTTGCATAGCCCGGAGAAGCAAATTTTGTAATACACTATTGCCTTTGACTTCCCAGGCTCTAACAATGAAGCCGAGTATGAAGCCATCCTGACCGGCCTTAGAACCGCCTTTGCAGCCAAAGCTAGTTCCATTTTCATCATCATTAAATCGCAGCTTGTTGTCTACCAAGTGCGAGGAAATTATGAAGCTAAAGCCCCTAGGATGGTGAAGTATGTAGAAAAAGTCAAAGAGCTGCTTAACAAAGTGAAAGAGTTCAAAATCGAGCAAGTCCCGAGAGCTTATAATACTCATACAAACGCTCTATCCAAGCTAGGCTCCGTGAGCTCGGGGGAAAGAAGGGGACCAGTGTATACAGATACCCTCAAGTAGCCAGCATCGCTAAGACAACATCAGACTTGATTATGTAGTTAGATCAACAGACGCAGATCTGTTGGATGGACCCACTCAATCCAGTACTTAACAAAAGGTATCCTACCGGAGGACCGAACAGAAGCTAAGACCCTATAGAGAAACGCCTTGAAGTATGTCATGATAGGTGACCAGCTCTATCATCTCTCCCACAAAAGCAGCATGCGTCCGACCTGAGGAGTCAGACTACGTCCTCAGAAAAATCCACGAAGGCATATGCGGGAACCACATTGGGGTCAGAACCCTAGCTCGGAAAGTCATCAGACATGAATATTACTGGTCGACCATCCTCGCCAATTTTGAGAAGCTCACAGCTCGATGCAAGGCTTGCCAGCTTTTCTCAAATATCTCGAGAGCTCGGCAATCGAGCTCACACCTTTGATCAACCTAATCTCATTCGCCCAATGGGGACTGGACTTGTTGGGGCCCTTCCCAATAGCATCCGAGCAATGAAAGTTCCTTGTGGTGGCCATTGACTACTTCACCAAATGGATAGAAGTGAAGCCTTTAGCAAGAATCAGTGAGAAGGATATCCATAACTTCATATGGAAGTCAGTCATTAGTCGATTCGGTGTACCAATGGTCATCATCACCGACAACGGCACCCAGTTCAATAGCAGAGGTTTTCACGACTTTTGCTATGAGTGGAAGATTCACCTCAAGTTCGCATCAGTAGCATATCCCAAATACAATGGCTTAGCAGAAGTAGAAAACAAGTGCATACTATAGGTACTGAAGAAGAGAGTGGGCGAAGCAAAAGGTGCATGGGTCGACGAACTCCCTGGCATACTGTGGTCATACAGGACAACTCACAAGAGCTCCACAGGGGAGACACCATTCTGACTGGCGTATGGAGCAGAAGTAGTCATCTCAGTTGAAGTCAGTATGTCGACCATGCGCTTGTAGTATTTCGATGAAGAAGCTAATCAGATCGAACTCAGGAGCGGACTTGATCTCATAGACAAAGTAAGAGAACAATCACTCTGATCCTTGACCATCAACCAACAATGCATCGCCCGGCACTACAACAGCCAGGTCTAACCTAGGAGATTCAAGCCAGAGGACCTGGTCTACCGCAAAGCAGCTTTTAACAAAGAGGTCAACGACTGAAAGCTTGCCACAAATTGGGAGGGAACCTACAAGGTCGTAACAAAGTCCATCTGAGGACCTATTAGGCTGCAGAACCAAAGCGGGGAAGTCCTGAAGCATCCTTGGAATGTGGAGCATTTGAAGAAATACTTCTAGTAAATATAATTGTAAGACTCCCTATCAATGAAAAACTTTTTGCCTTTTGCTAAATTTGTGTGCAACCGCTACTAAAACCATTGGTATCTTTTCAGAGTAAAACCAAGGCATGAAGGAAACCCTTATGACTCGATCTTCACCGACTTGTCCAAGTCACAAAAGACCTTAGTATCTTTTTAGAGTAAAACCAAGGCGAAGGAAATTTTTGCGACTCGGTCTTCACCGACTCGTCCAAGGCACGAAAGACCTTAGTATCTTTTTAGGGTAAAACCAACACACGAAGGAAACCCTTGTGACTTGGCTTTCACCCTCGTCTAAGGCACGAAAGACCTTGGTATATTTTAAGAGTAAAACTAAGGAACGAAGAAGCCCTTGCGACTTGGTCTTCACTGACTCGTCCAAGGCACGAAAGACCTTGGTATCTTTTAAGAGTAAAACTAAGGCACGAAATGAGCCTTTCCCACTCGGTCATCACTGGTTCAATCAAAGGATAAACACTTATAAGAACACAAAGTGCGCAAAATTTGAGTCAACAAAGTAAGTCTTTTATATATTTATCAAGAATATTACATAACTATTTACATAAGAAGCGTTCCCATCCAGAGTTGGCAGGCAAGGAGCTTATGGACACCACCTTCGGTCTGACGACATCGCTTTGGGACCGTCTTTCCCCTCTTCTTCTTCTCAAACCTCTCAGTCGAGTTATAGCCAATCCCAGACCCTTAAGTCGAGCTGCAATCTCAGTTGCCTTCTTACGGATGGCAAAAACCTCGTCCCACACTAGCTTTGGATGGGGACGCTTCTTAGGCCCTATAGCGGGGCCCACCAGAGGAGCTTCCGAGGAGTTCGACTCTAGAGCCAGCAAAGCAACCCGTGCCAAGTTGGCTCAGTAGCAGGAACATGAGAAATGTCGGTAGCTTGGAGCACAGTGTTATCAAACAAGTTCCCGCTACGACGAGAGCCTGTGTAAGCCCGGATTTTCTCCAACCCGAACCTCTCATCTACGGGAGGGGCGTCACCCATAGAGCTTCATTCTTTATCTCTGGCCGCATAGAACAGGCCACGATCGGGTCGGTGATGAAGACAAAAAAAAACCGCATAGAATAGGCCACGATCGGGTCGGTGATGAAGATAAAAAAGAACTTCTCTCTCCATCCCTTATTCATATCAAGGATATTGGAGACTAAACGTTAACCGCCAACAGTCTGTAGATAAAAGTGGCCCTCACTTTTACTACACTTGGCACACAACAAATGACCTAGAATCATCATCGATGATTCCATGTGGACTCTATGAAAAATGACGAGAAAGGCGACGAGGAGAGCTATGGAGTTTGGCTTCAATTGCGACGGCGAAATCCCCTATGATCCTAACACCCGATGGAGGAACGGATGCAGTGGCAAACGAAGGCCGAAATCCAAGTGGTGATAGTACACTAGCATCAAATCACCACTATGATGGTAAATGGCGT
The DNA here is from genome assembly GCA_012295165.1 of Asparagus setaceus. Taxonomy (NCBI): domain Eukaryota; kingdom Viridiplantae; phylum Streptophyta; class Magnoliopsida; order Asparagales; family Asparagaceae; genus Asparagus; species Asparagus setaceus. Next base: position 1,164,717 of record CM022703.1, read on the forward strand.
GCTCTTTCACCGGAATAGACAAGTAAAACCGTTGGGAATATCGAAATCTCTGACAATCTTCTCAAGACTAGATTGGGCAATTTTCAACTTGAGCTCCAACAGTACAGCGATCCTAGCCTCATTGCGAGTGACCACATGCTGACTGCCGGATGCCATCGGAACAATCAAAGATATTGAACGGAGAATGGCAAAAATTTTGAAGAAGGAAGATGGGATCTTGCCGCCAATACTAAACTACTAGGGCTTGTAAAGTGAGGAGACAACGCCCGGGCTAGATATAAATAGGCAAAAGCAACTGCCACGTGACGAGATTCGAACGATCGATACGATACTCAAGGAACCGCTGACAGTTGTCTAGGATCGAAACGACGCTCCTCTACTGAACAATCTTCGCTTACATCAGAAAAATAGTTGTCCCCTAATAAAGGCGGTTCTAATTCCCAAGGCAACAAAAAGAGCTAAAACAATTTGATTTCTCTTGCCCTTGGTTCTTCGAGTCCAAGCGAAATGGGGCCAAGTTAAACCCCAAGATTACTATGTCCTTAAACTGACCGCATGGCAGATTTAGTGGCAAAACGCATGAGAATGTCCAACCTAAGTCTAAACTGTGAGCTAGTTCGACCTGGGTCCAAGATGAAAGGCATCCTCAAACCAAGATCCGCAGTTGAGTCCGGGTCGAAGCGAAAGGCGCCTTCGAGTCAGGTTTAATAGAGGAGAAGTTCAGGACAAGGAATGACCATGGCTAGGCATCATAATGACTCCTCGAACGACGTTTGCAACCCCGCCATTATGTCACCATCACATTTAATGAAATAAGTACCACTTTTCACTCTGACCAATCAGCTACGAACCCATGTAAAGCGACAGCGTAGTGTCAGATCAATTAGTTGGTCAACTTACCAAAATACCCTCACAAACTTTCTATAAATAGCATCATCTCTATTATTCCAAGGTATGCATAAAAAACCCTAGAGACTACATTCTGCTTTTTTCTGTAGATTATCAGACTGGTACTAACTTGAGCGTCAGAGGGCACGCCGGAGGCCTCTAACCTATGTTATTCTGTGTAGGGAAGCTGCAGCTCTACACACCACTGAAAGATAATCAGTTATCAGAGAAGATTAAGAGACCCTCAAATCAATCTTACCTCAACTAACCCACACCCTAATTTCCCTACATAAACATAGTCTAACACCATTTCCCTACCCACATTATATTATGTGGAATCAAACTATTAGCATGGTGCATTTCTACTTTTTACTGCAGGTGAGGAGTGGCTTAAAGGACGAGAGGATAACAATATATTCCTTTTGTCGCTTAATTTTTCTTTGTACAAGATTTAATAATACTTGGCTTTACAAATTAAATTCAAAATAGAAAGTTGCTTATTTGACAATTAATTAGCGAGTTTAATTGCAGTGGTTATTTTCTAGTTTTGGAAATATTTAAGTTAATGATAAATAAAATTATATCACAAAATCTAGCATAGTATTAGAAAACCACTATTTTAATTGTGGGAATCCTAGGTGGCATTGTTTTATCTATTGAAATTAAAAATGATGATTAAGATTTAAAGAATTGAATCCTCTCAAATAATCACCTAATTAGACAAGATTTGAATCCAATCTTTGTGCATACATTCTCCTATTTTTATTTATTATCATGTAATTTAGTTACATGGGACCCAAAAAATTGGACCCAGCTAAATGCACAAGCATTGCAATAATCGCACTCGGCTTTGGTGAGTTCTCGGAGTTTTCAAGGACCAGAACTCAAAGTGCAGAACAATGAACTCCCCTTGAAAACTCCTTCACCATTTCCCATTAAATCTTCTTGCATTTCAGCTCTAAAACAGGATTGAGAGAGAAATCAGAGAGAGAGGAATAGTGGAGATGGCTTCAATGGCTGTAGGCTCGTGTAGCGCGTTGATTGGTAGCACTGATGCTTCGCCCAATTTGAAGCAGTCCGGTGGGCTGAGACCATTGTTGGGGAGCAAACAGATGGCTATGAGAACAAAACCAACTGGGTTCTTGGCCTGTCAAAAATGTGAGTTATTTTGACTCTGTAAACTTGTTAGAGTATAGAACTACCCTCAATATTTGTTATTGCTGAAATAAAAGAAAGAGAGAGACAATACTATATTCTCATTGATTATGAAGAAGAGGTTATACCCCATATTTATACACTTTATAGAATCTCTATAAAAGTAAAACAACAATAAGAAAAGGAAACACTTACTAAAGGAAAGCCCTAAATAGAGAGATGCTATAAATAACTAATACATCAAAGCTAGACATCTTTATTAAAGGTAACAAATAATATTAATATTTTCCAATAAAGACAATGAATCCTCTAAAACTTCCAATAATTATAACTTAGATTTAGCATAGCGGAAGAAAGGTTAAAACAATATCATATCAATGCATCTTGGATCGGACTTGATATGCATTAGACTAAGTAGACCATAATAATAATAATAAATTGATTCGCATAGCACAACATCTTGGTGAAATCTATAAGAATCCAAGGTTTTGTGCTATGTGAATGCCACATTGTGCAGATCAAATTTTTATTTAAAAAAAAGGGGAAACCACATTCAGAATAATTGAAATATACCCTAACTAGATAACCATAATAGCCAAACCTATCCTTTTTTTTTTGGGTAACGGGAAACCTTGGTCAGCTGGAGCTACAGCTGGGTAATTGGCCCGAGTTCGAACCACCACTCCCCTGAGTATTAAGGCCACGTTCAAAGCTAGACATCTTTATTAAAGGTAACAAATAATATTGATATTTTCCAATAAAGACAATGAATCCTCTAAATCTTCCAATAATTATAACTTAGATTTAGCATAGCGGAAGAAAAGTTAAAACAATATCATATCAATGCATCTTCAGATCAGACTTGACATGCATTAGACTAAGTAGACCATAATAATAATAATAAATTGATTCGCATAGCACAACATCTTGGTGAAATCTATAAGAATCCAAGGTTTTGTGCTATGTGAATGCCACATTGTGCAGATCAAAATTTTATTTTAAAAAAAAAGGGAAACCACATTCAGAATAATTGAAATATACCCTAACTAGATAACCATAATAGCCAAGCCTATCCTTTTTTTTTTTTTGGATGACGGGAAACCTTGGTCAGCTGGAGCTACAGCTGGGTAATTGGCCCGAGTTCGAACCACCACTCCCCTGAGTATTAAGGCCACGTTCAAAGCTAGACATCTTTATTAAAGGTAACAAATAATATTGATATTTTCCAATAAAGACAATGAATCCTCTAAATCTTCCAATAATTATAACTTAGATTTAGCATAGCCGAAGAAAGGTTAAAACAATATCATATCAATGCATCTTGGATCGGACTTGACATGCATTAGACTAAGTAGACCATAATAATAATAATAAATTGATTCAAATAGCGACACCTTGGCGAAATCTATAAGAATCCAAGGTTTTGTGCTATGTGAATGCCACATTGTGCAGATCAAAATTTTATTAAAAACAAAAAGGAAACCACATTGATTAATTGAAATATACCTAACTAGATAACCATAATAGCCAAACCTATCTTTTTTTTTTTTGGATGACGGAAACCTTGGTCATTTGGAGCTCTGGTGGGTAATTGGCCGAGTTGAACCACCACTCCCACGAGTATTAAGGCCACGTTCAAAGCTAGACATCTTTATTAAAGGTAACAAATAATATTGATATTTTCCAATAAAGACAATGAATCCTCTAAATCTTCCAATAATTATAACTTAGATTTAGCATAGCGGAAGAAAGGTTAAAACAATATCATATCAATGCATCTTGGATCGGACTTGACATGCATTAGACTAAGTAGACCATAATAATAATAATAAATTGATTCGCATAGCACCACACCTTGGTGAAATCTATAAGAATCCAAGGTTTTGTGCTATGTGAATGCCACATTGTGCAGATCAAAATTTTATTAAAAAAACAAAAAAGGAAACCACATTCAGATTAATTGAAATATACCCTAACTAGATAACCATAATAGCCAAACCTATCTTTTTTTTCTTTTTTTTTTTTGGTGACGGGGAAACCTTGGTCAGCTGGAGCTACAGCTAGGTAATTAGCCCGAGTTCGAACCACCACTCCCCTGAGTATTAAGGCCACGTGGGGCCCGTTCCTTCAGTGGGGGGGCACCCGCTCGTAGACCGTTCCGCCAACAAGGACCCCAGCTGACCAAATAAAACCCCGGTCCCCCACTAACCACCATGCTCACTAATAGGGGACGGTTGAGTGTGTGAATGGGGCTTCGAACTCGGGGTAGTCAGCAGGGAATTTCCTGCCTTTCCACCCAAGCACCCCACTAGTGGTATAGCCAAACCTATCCTTCCTTCATTATAACATTCAGATTGTTCTTTTTATTCAGTTCTTAGTTAATCCACAGTGACACTAGTTATATTTCCCTACATATCCAGCTCCAAAATGTGGAAGGATAACAGCGATGACTTCCCCAACTGTATCAGCTCCGAAGCGAGAGACAGACCCCAAGAAGAGGATCGTAATCACTGGACAGGGCCTTGTGTCAGTTTTTGGCAGTGATATCGACACATTCTACAACAAGCTATTGGAAGGACAGAGCGGTATCAGCTCGATTGATAGATTTGATGCCTCGGCCTTCTCTGTGAGGTTCGGTGGTCAGATTCGCGATTTCTCAAGCAAAGGTTACATTGATGGGAAGAATGATCGCAGGTTGGATGATGCCTGGAGATATTGCCTGGTTGCTGGAAGAAGAGCTCTTGATGATGCTAATCTAGGAAAAGAAGTTTTGGACACTGTAAGAAATACTATTGCTTTTCTTTTGATAGTAAATAATGCTGCTTATAATTTAAGAGTCTTCTCATACGTTATAAATATATATACATTACAGATTATCTATAGCAAGTCCTAATTAAAAAGAAAATTTGATTGTGTACATGCACCAGTATCCGTCTCAAACTCATGAGGGATCAATGGCCAATAATTTGAATAAAAAGTATCAAAACTGATAAATGATCTGAAGCTTAATGAAAATTTGGTCAATGAGCAGCGTGTTTTCGACTAAGCAGACTGACAATTATCCAGATGCTCTTATGCCTCTGTCGCACCCCTGTACAAAATCAACGACCTCCAGCTCGATAAAGTTATATTCAAGAAAAGATTACTCATCTATATGATTTTGGAGAGGGTAATATAAAGTAAATTCCAAGAAGAGAAACTAATTGTATATAAAGTTGTTCATTCCACCAAAATATAGTACTACTTTAACACTTTTATCCAATAATGAGTGTAGCTCACTCTAAAATCAACACTTATTATCTATCAGAACGTAGGCACAATAGATGTATACAAAAAAATTATATGACATGAATATTATGCCAATGGCATCAAATTATGTGAATTTTCAAAGAAAATCCATGAGAGCAAATGTTCCTTGTTTCAGATGGACAAATCAAGAATCGGAGTGCTAGTTGGATCAGGCATGGGAGGCTTAAATGCTTTCACTAGCGGAGTAGAATCCTATGTCCTAAAAGGCTACAAGAAGATCTCCCCTTTCTTCATCCCTTACTCCATCACAAACATGGGGTCAGCGTTGCTAGCAATAGACACGGGTCTCATGGGACCAAACTACTCTATTTCCACAGCGTGTGCGACTGCAAACTACTGCTTCTATGCTGCAGCAAATCACATAAGGAGAGGAGATGCTGATATTATGGTCGCTGGAGGGACTGAGGCAGCAATTTTGCCTACTGGAATTGGTGGTTTCATTGCTTGTAGGGCACTTTCACAGAGGAATGACGAGCCTGAGAGAGCTTCTAGGCCTTGGGATAAGGGCAGGGATGGATTTGTCATGGGAGAGGAGCTGGCGTTCTGGTAATCATATTGTCTTAGATCAAGTATTATCTACATTATCATCAGGATTAATTATAAATATGCCTCCTGTATGGGACACAGCAACGTATAGGTCTGAACGTATAACGCCATGAATGATCTGTCAGTGAGATCTATCACATGAAAGACAGACTATTCGTAATGTCAGTCTGACAAGGAGTCTACCTGCTAACATCAAAGATGAGGGATGATAATAGGGATGCACCTGTAATTAACACACATTATTGTGTTTAGTTCTAATGAGAATAGAGCTTAGAATGGAAGTTGATTAATTTGTGATTTTTGACATAGATTATGGAGAGCTTGGAACATGCAAGAAAGAGGGGAGCAACTATAATAGCAGAGTACCTCGGAGGGGATAACATGTGATGCTCATCATATGACTGATCCTCGATCTGATGGTCTTGGTGTTTCTTCTTGCGTAGAGAAAAGCTTGCAAGATGCCGGAGTGTCCCCTGAAGAGGTGGGCAATACTACATGCATAACTCATATCTTTATATCCCCTTGTATGACTTTTGTGCCATGGTGGATTCTTGATGATGAGGAACTCTTTATATTTCTCAGGTGAATTATGCTAACTGTCATGCAACATCAACACTAGCTGGAGATTTGGCAGAGGTTAATGCCATCAAGAAGGTTTTCAAGGAGACATCAGAACTTAAAATGAATGGAACTAAAGTAAGCAATTATTGTATGAATTGTCAAAATATGTGGCTTTAATTATTGAAGTGATATAATGAATTTATACATGCTGAATGAAACTTGTAAATATTAAGGATCTTTCCTTAAAATTTCCCTCAAGTTATTCAGTACATGGATGGAGATGGTAACCCACTGCATTATGTTCTGTTGCTTATCCGTCGCCTTGTTTTACCCTTAGTCAATGATCGGACATTGTCTTGGCGCTGCTGGAGGAATAGAGGCCATTGCAACAATCAAAGCTATCAACACTGGCTGGCTTCATCCGACTATCAACCAAGATGTATGAACTCCTATACCAACACTGATACCTTCTCAAGTTTCTAAGCGCATTTCTTATATTGATATTTATGAACCTTTTATGACTCCCTTTTGTTGGCATTTTGTACAGAACTTGGAGCCCCAGGTCACAATTGATACAGTGCCAAATGTGAAGAAACAACATGAAGTCAATGTTGGTAAGTTTGAAGTCATCTTTTTATCATTTTTCTTGTTATCATTTTTTCCAGCATAATTCAATTTTATATTGTTATCATGTTTCAAGATATTAACAATGCGCTGTTTCTTTGGCAGCTATTTCAAATTCCTTTGGTTTCGGTGGCCATAATTCAGTGGTTGTTTTTGCACCTTTCAAGCCTTAGAAGATTACAACTCAACTTATTTCTTACAAGAAGCATTCCGTGATTACTCTTTCTTCTTTCTAATGCGGGTGGTGTTGCCAGTTCTTCTGATGATTTATTGAGGGGAGAGGTTTTCATATCTAATAATGCAACCAGCTGCAATATTTTTGCATTTCCTTGAGACACACGGCTTGTTTAACTAATTGGTGGATGTGTATTTAATTGCATTTCAATAAAGAGAAAAAGGTATCAGGGGATTTGTCCTCTAGATCACTATATATTAATCCTTTCAAGGATACTAATATGGATATCTTTCACCTACTCCTACTTCTTTGTTTAGAACACCTAGTGCTAAATGATACCAAGGTGGCATGCCCCCACCTCAATAAGACAAGATCGCGTGGCACAAACCACGTGCAAATGAGAAATGAGAAGGTGATGAGATAAAAAAAAATTGTCGTGCTACCAGGCCACCTAAGAATTTTCCTAAATCAGATATAAGCTAAACCAAACCCGCCTCTGATGCCACTAATGGACTACGAAGCTTCAATTGAGCTGATAATATGGATTTGCATTAAAAACCCTAATTGCGCAACTGAAACAGCACAGCGCCAAATTCAATGGATAATGAATCGTACGCAACAAGGAGTAAAAAGTTAGCGTTTTCCCCTCTTTATAATGCTGAGCGAGGGCGATAAGCTCATCCTAGACATGTCAGGCCAGGGCGCAAGCCATGGGCTTGTACTGCCTTAGTCCCAGCGGACAATGAGGCTACTCCTCCATCGCCGTTGCAGCAGCAGCCGAGGAGGCGGAGGGCCCGCCACCTTAACTGGCATTGTCAGTTCCGGTCGGAAAAAAGGAACCAGAGAAATCGAGCGTCAACGCACAGACAAAGAGTGAAGATCGGGACATGGGTAGGGGAGCAATGGGGTGGAGTTGGGAGCGGGTGAGAGAGGGGGAGGTGGAGGAACTTGCAAAAGCAGGGAAATTGCAAGAAAAGTTACTGCAGCGTGACAGCTACAGTAACTTTCTCTGCTTTTACTCTAAAAACAAGCAACAAAACAACACCTATCGGAAATGGGATCGGAAATTCCCATTCTGAACCTTTTCACAAGCCCAGCAGCTAGCATGTGTTATAATGTGGATTAACAAATGGGTTGTTCTCAACCCTTCAGAGGAAAGTAATTCAAAACTGAAAGCATGCAATGATGCAGCTCGTATTTATAAGCTAACGGAGACATTTAAATTACTTCCCACTGGAAAAGATCAATATCATTTTTCTCGATAACCAGAGTTAAGTTGTGCAAGTTCCTCATTCACTCTGCTTTTGAGATACCTGAGTTTGAGATTACCATCCATTCACTAAAATTCCACTCCTTGCATTCCTCGAACCATGCATCAAGCATCCTTGACCCACATGAATAAGTTAGAAAGGACAAAAAAAAAGTACACGCTTTCAAGAGGAATAATAGAACCTTGTACCTTGACTTGTAATATTCACTGCATTTCATTGGAGGAATTTTGATATGTAGACACATCATCAAATCTTTACATCTCACAGTACCAAGTTATCCCGGAAAAGGAAATAGCAATCATCACAAAAGGAAATGAAGCAAATTAACCAAGATATTTTGTTAAAAAAAAGCAGAAAAGTCATCAAACCATAAATCAGAATTACACAGAACCATGAAAGACAGCAAGTCATGTTGATAGCTGGTGCTGCCCAGCGAAGTGAACTAATTTGACTTATGCTGCTGCTACTGCTGGATTACTCACAAGTGACTTGCAATAAGTTTAGCTAAATCTTGCTTCTCTTCGAATTACCTGAAACAAGGAACAACAGCTAAAGTTTCATTTTGCTGGGGATAAAAAAAAAGAGTTAAAAGATAAAAGAAAAATCATTAACATCAGGAACATGCATGTGTATCTTCTTCAACTGATACTGGTATATATCAACTTGGCCTTGATTCCATGCGCATGAAATCATTAACTTATTATCTTCATGCTACGATGAGCTTCGCACAATGCACACATAAAATCCTCCCACTTTGAGAGGTAAACATGAAAAACCTTACTTATGCAATGTGAACAAGCTCAACAGGCTGAATTTTAACTCCTGCTTACATTATAGATCACAATTCACTTCCAGTATACTTCAAGCCCAAACGTACAGCTTGATAGGTGGTCATGTAACTGGACTAGTGTCATAGTCGAAATAATCAGTCTTGACCAAACCAAGTTCACAGAAATAGACTGAGTCAATCTTCTCATTGTTATTCTACAGGTGATGAAATAAAGAGATAAGAAGAGTAAAAGTTGGTTCAAATTTTACACAGTTTCTTACAACTTAGAAGAGTGTCCATATCTTGTGATACCATCTTATTCACCTAAATAGCTCAGTTCATGCAACAAAACATACTTCCTCACTTTTCTAGAAAGATTAAGGCAAAAGAAGCTTAATTTGTGAAAAATACAGGAATTTAACGGGAAGTAAAAATATAATCTATGCTGCAAGGGTACGAGTACAGGTACGGGTGCAGAAACAGGTGCAGGTATGGGCGGGACACGGCAAATTTAGGGTACGGGGGTACATCTATATATACATTGAAACTATTAATAATAATTTATAGGAGATTAGTATTCTATAAATTTTCTATAACATTTTTATGTTTCTTTTATCATATATTATATAATTGAGTGTTTTAAACTAAAACATGTATTATATAATTGAGTGCATGTCTAAGTAAATGCATGTATATACTCAAGGAATGTCCGAGGAATGTCAGATGCGGATGAGGTACGGGAAGTGTCAGGTACAGGTATGGCTTCATGATGGAAGTGTCCATGCAACATAGAATATAACTGACCTCTTCAGCAAACTTGATCAAAATTGTTGTCCGCGGCCTCTGTAGTCCCTCCATTGGGACAAAATGTGCTGTAACTACGGCAGGAAAACCTGAATTATCTAAGACACCCTTCAAAAGAATCAGTAAAATAGTCAGGATTTATGATTGTCGTTTGTTAATCATATCTAAAGGCAAAAATATACATGTAACCAACAAATTTTCGCTCACCTTCACAATCCCAGCAACAAATGCCCCACAATTGAACGTCCCCATATCTTTTGGTATGGAAATAAATCTTTCATTTAACAGTAGAAGAAAAGGTTATCTTCAGAAATGCAGATACATAGTAATTATAACCCCACAACAAGGCAGCATAGATTACCGATTAATCAGAAGTTCCTTTTCACTGATCATGTATTCATCTTCATTTTCGGTCCCCTTCTCAAGTGAGTCGGCAATCTAAAAAGTTGGAAGCAGGAGACAATATAAACTGAGCAGATGTTACATGAAGAAGAAAAAACAGAACCAAAGATGTGAAAGTAATACCAGCATCAATGGTTCACTTAATTATGTAACATGTGCCCCACAAGGAAATGAGATGTTTGAATTACAAGAAGTGACACTAGCATCTCTAGTGGTACCACCCTTCTCCTCAAATTTGGCACCAAGTTAGAGAGTTGATGTTTAGGTTGGTGGTACTTTATAATTTTTAACCATATCTTCCATAGAAGTGATACTTTTTTATTTCTCGTAGTAAGATTAGCTACAAGGTAAAAGAACAAGCTTCTTTCTTAAACAATCACTGATGCAAACCGCTAAAATATATTGGTAGATTTCAGAAATGATAGGGCTATTTCATGAGGGCTTGGTGTGTGGTATTGTGTTGATAGAATATGATTTTGAATTATGTTATGATGTTCTGTTGCTGTTTGACCTGCTGTTAAGCCTTTGGGAGGGATTTTACCTTGTTGGTGATGTAATTTTGAAAAGTTTATTGCTTTCACTCTTGGAGTTGGGGTGAAAGTTCTGATCATGTATACAACCATATGCAGAAATGTTAGCAGCTGGGGATTCCTGTTTGGAAACCCCCATCCTTCTCCTCACACAAGAGCGCGCGCGCACGAGCACACACAAAAGATAGGTCTATTGACTTTTTGTAATAAAATAAATATCCACTCCATGCTGAAGAATAATTGCTTGGTGACTAATATACACTGATTAACATTAGAACACAGGTGTAACTGATAAAACTTCAAATAAGGAACTAAAATTGAAAAATAATAACTGGGGGAGAAACCTTTCCAAATAGGACCCTCCACACCGTACTGTGTATGAATGAAAGAATTCCCAATAATCGTGTCTCCCTTCGATTACCCTGAAATAGCAAATTGAAACACATGATTAGTACACATTGCATGCTATCACAAACCATATAATCTTTACAGATGACCCTGACCTGCTTATACAGAGAAAGTGTTACATTGTCACACCAAGAAGCAGAAAAGTATAAATTTGACAAAGCATTAGAAAAGGTAATAAACTTTTTAATTTAATCCACCGAAAGAACAGCCTCCAGTGGAAAGTATTTTGTCAACATTAATAGGTACACTTGAAATGAATTAAATGGCATAGATCATGTAAAGGATTACATAATCCGATCACCTCCACAAAACGGTAGTAAATAAAAACTTCCCTAGAAAAATGTAATAATAAAACAAACGTTGAAAAGCATGTATCTTAGAATTTCGTATCTCAAATCTCATCCATTCTAGAAACAACTTCCAGAGTAAAAATAATTAGTCTACTCAATTTAGGCTATTAGGAGTCATACATTTAACTAAGAGTTCTTTAATTTGGTAGTCTGATTTACATCATGCTTTGGAGCTGAATACTATACCCCCTATAAACGTCCAACTCCTCCTAGGACGTTTTCTAGTCTGGGGAATGTGGATGGTCATTTTGTATGAGCTTAAACTGAGAAACAAGAAACCGCAGCAACTAACGCATCATTTACTTCTCAAGGGAAAGCCCTTTCTTGCAAACATATGAACCTAACAAGGCCAGGAGGCTGCTCAATTAACACAATCATAAAAGCTAGGCCAATTGTTTGGTATATCCTTTCCAGTGCATATGAAACTGCATAGGGTGAACATACTTTGATGGGAAAAGGCTTTGAGGATGACAGTAACAATTATGTCACTATGACCTGCATTTTTTGTAAGTTTGTTTGTTGAATTCCTAATCTGTATATATGTTGTCCCGGTTAAAGAATCTAGATTCTAGATGAAGGTGTTATGTCATATCTGGATCCAACAAGTAACATGAGGTCAATCTTTTTTTAAGTCCTTCAGGCTCGAGCAGATGTCTATTCACGACCCTAATTTGATAGGGAAATGCCAACTTTCCGGAATTAAGGAGTAAAAATGAAGAGGTTTTATTTTTTCAGAAATTAGAAAAGACAAAAGAATTCAGAAGTTGAAAGCTTAATAAAATTTCCCCTATAACATGTCCACTTCTCTAAGCTGCCATGTCTCACAGATGAATGCAGCTACCTGAAACAAATCTTCCCCCATCCTCTTCTTCTTTTTTCACTAAAGGGAATCAGAGACCCATTCTTTCCTGTACAAACTTAATAAGGTTCATCTCCATAGGGTATGGGACACGGCAAATTTATAAAAGGTAGGATACGGGGACACGACTAGATGCATATATTGAAATTAATAATCTACATAAACCAAATATTACTTTTCTGATTCATATGTTATGAGAATTAAAATTCCTAGAAAATTTTTGTTATTTGGTATGGAAATTATAGATTAGAAAACCACTTGTTTTTTAACTAGATACCCATATGATCTTTACAATCATAGCTCTGAACAAGACATGGACTGAAATGAATTCGATACATGTCCAACATGAAGTGGATGTGAAATATAGGATAAATGTCCATGAAGTGCACGAGTAGGATTTAAACTAAAACATGTTAATACAATTGAGTACATGTACATGTTTGAATAATGCACGTGAATATTCAAGGAGTGTCCACGTCTGCTACGGGTATGAGACATGATTGAAGTACCAACAAAGCGTCCAAGGAGTATCGGTATCTGGTACATGCTGGATACGGGTACAACTTCATGATAGAAGTACCCCGGTAACACAGCTGGCAACCAAGTTTCTCACATGCATAGCCATGCATATAATTTACCAGCTAAGAATTTGGCAATGCACATTGTATGAAATTTCTTACACATAGTTTCCTTGACCAGAAAGTTAGCACTAGGGTATGCAGTGTATTAAATATCGACCGATATATCGCTATATCGGCCGATATATCGATTTTGATGCCCTTCCGATACGATATTTATGAAAAAATATCGTTTTCCGATTTTTACTACTTTTTGCCAATATATCGGAATTATTGAGGAAATATCGGCCAATATTGGCTAATATCCAAATAAAACGGGTTATTGAGTTTGGGTTTGGTTTTGGTTCCCACCAGACCAGAAAATTTAATAAATTTCCAAAACCTAAATACCCTAAATCCCTAGTCAATCTCATATTTCTCCTCCCTCTTTGTCCGGCACTCCAACTCAAACCGCTAAGCGATCTCAGGTACGAATCTCTCTTCCCTCTCTACTCTCTTTCTCTTCTCCAGTTCTCCTCTCAGCTCTCTCTCTCTCTCTAGCTCCTCCTCAGACTCCTCTGTCTCTCTTCCTTTCTCCTCTCTCTCTCTCAACTTCTCTCCCTTCTCTCTCTGTCTTCCTCTCTCTCCTTTGTTCATGTTCTCTCTCTCTCTCTCTCTCTCTCTCTCAGACCTCTACCTGTATCTAATGTCTCTAAACATCATATAGTATTATTAATGATGCAATTTCTTATGTTTAGAATACATTAAATATGTTTTGATTACATATTACAATGTTATGTTACATATGAACATCATCCGATATGACACCCCGATATTTTTTTGCATATCCCCGATTTTCGCAATCCGATATGGATTTTGGTCATCCTATATTTCCGATATTTTCGATATTTAATACATTGAGGGTATGGTCAATTTTTCTGTGAATTTTTCAGTAAAGATAAGGTAGCACTGTAGCCATCCATTCTCTAAGCAAATTGGTCAGCTTAGATGTTAGCCCTTGTCCAGTTCACACCAGCTTATGAGCTTTCCTTGGAGAAAGTATAAAACTTTCAGATTGGCTATAGCTTTCCTGTAGCAGGATGCCTATTTCCAAATGGCATCTCATCATCTTTCTTGTCATGTTTCACATTCTCCTTAACTGTATTTCATGTATATAATTGACAAGTTCTGGTCAATTGTGCCCATAGAATGACAATCTTAATGTACACTAGTAAATAAAGAAATTGACAGTCAACAACTGAAACCAATTAAGAAGTTAGTTTTCTATTGATCTGAACATTCTTCGTGAAGAATATATTTCATAATATAGAAGTTTCTGACAATAGCAACCATCTTTCACATGTATTCCCCTAAAATAAAATCCATACGCAGCCAATGAAGTAAACTAAGCCAATCAGCAATTATAGAAAAAGAGAATTGAATTACCAAGACATGGAAAATCAATCATACCTTTTCTCTGTGGCAAAAAAGTTCAAGAACTCTTGCTCCAACAGCATAACCAGCATCCTCTAGCCTGCATATTGATGTGCATATGTCATTCTAAATCTGAACCGTGAAAAACTACATGTCATACACCATCCACGTAAAGAGCCATTTAGAAATAGCGGGCAAATAAATCGAAAAACACTCTACATTACCGCCGCTCCAGCTCTGCAATGTTGTCAACTTGTGTTTGATTGTATTGCACCAGTTCTGAAAATAGGAATGCAAATGCACTCAGGCTGACCTGCAATAAGACAACTTTGAATAAGAACTTTCCAGGAAGTCTCTCAAGCATGAGTGTGACACTTCAGCTAGATATGAAACTAAAAATGTACGCATGTGTATCTCTAATGGTTGATCCTCTTGAAAAATTATTCTTCGAATAAGGGAAGATTAATGTGTTTAAGTAAGATATTTACTTCTTCAAGTTTCACTTAAAGCACTGAGAAAAATAATTTACACCGGTGCATGTATTATGATTTAAATTCGACATGAGTTTTTTTTTATTTATTTCTTTTGAGCAAGAAGAGAATACATCAATAACACAGAGCCAAGTAGAAAGAAAGGAAAAAAAAACAACAAAAGTGAAACATTTGAATTTTTTCTTTTTAATCGAGCCTTTGGCACACACGGGAATCGAATCCGGCCCCCCACAAGGGAGCTACACGGCTTTGCCATGTGACCAAGTGGGCCGCCCCTGAAACATTTGAACATTTAGAAGTTCATGAATAAGTTTCCTTGGTCATTTTCCTACTCAAGTTAGAGATGCATGTTAATAATGTACTTGAAATTATTTGTCTTTGGGCTTTGAAGAATTGAATTTCAATTTGGCAAAATTACAATCATTTCTTTTTCAGGATCAAAAGATTTCCATTTACTTGGTTATAAGATGCCAAATCCAAAAATTTTACAATATTAAAGTCGTACATCATAAAAATTATTACACGCCAAACAACCCCTCATTGAAGATCCAGATTAATTATGAACCAAAAGAGAAAGAAAATCCGAAAACCAGAAGAGAAAGGGGATTAGGGTTACGGAATTATACCTCTTGCCTTCCTTTGCTGAGGGGTTTCTCGAGGACATTACCGTACTTCATCTTCTCCTTGACTCCAGACCACGGATCTCAGTCTTGGCTGCTGCTGAAAGCATCGCCTCAGCTCTCAGGGCTAGATCCAGAACCAATTTCGTTTCGTATTTCGTCAAGCGGGTTTGGGTCCTTTCGGGTCATATTCGTTGTGGAAAGGATTTCTTTGCACCCTAAAGTATATGAAGCAGCCTAAAGTAAAAAAAATATAAGCCACTTTTGCCAGTCTATTTGTTTCCACGAGTGGGGATTAGTCCTATCCATAATAAGGTGCAGGATACCTAGTGGGAAACCCAAAAAAGCTAATTTTAGGATTTTTTATTATAAAATCTATTTCTAGTGTATTAAAACTAGTTGTTCCGTTAAAGATTCTCCTTGATTGGTTGCAACGCTTTTCTCATGGGATAATAGATAAATTTATTCTGACCGATCTCTTCTTTTCTCTCGAGTCTATTAGTTATCGAGCCGAGTGAGGGAAAGCTAGCACAAAATTAGCCTATAGAGCGGAATCTAGTAGAGATAATGACTAATAAGATTGGCGCCAAGAGAACACCTTGATTTTTATGACTTTTTGTGTTCTATCTGCCTGTTGTCTTTCCTTCTTTACAAAATGTACTAATATAACCTTGTTCATTCCTTATGTCGCTTCAATAAGGTGAATGAAATGTTGGGCTTGCCTATCACAGAAGCTTGCAAGAGTCTTTAGGTTAGGAGTGAAACAATTGTCGTGTATGGTTAACTTTTTGGTTATAAAAACCTTGTCTTTTGTTCCATGTTTAGCTTATCATACTTGCTTCACTCTATACCCCCAAAGCCCCTCGATTATCAAAGGTGGGGCATTTTATTTTCTTTGGTCCGGTTGCCATACAAAGTATAAAAATGACAACTCAAAGGCATGAAGTTTCATTTTTTTCCTTCAATTTCTAATGAGCTTCACCCTCAGCATATTAGTGAACTCAATGAACCACTTCAAGCAGCCCTTCGAAAAGCGACGTTTGATCGACGGTGGGATCGAGAAATCACAGTCACTAACCTCGGATGAGTTTAGCTTTAAAGAGAGCGGAGTCCGCTTTCTCTAAAAGACCGGCCGACTCCGATAAAGGATTACTACTGAGAAAGAAGGACTGCGGAAGAGGCGGAGTTGGGATCTCGATGGTTCCTCAGGCGGTCAAGTTAGTGGAGTGGGGATAGTCTAATAGAGCAGAATTCACTCAGAGAGATTGCTTACCTTGTTAGGCGTTCACGTTTCTCTTTATAGGTAGGGTTAAGGGGTATTTCCGTCTTTCCATTAGTTTGGGAACCACAGTGAGTCACCCTCCCCTCCACGTGTGGTAGGATTGGTGAACATCCCTCACTGCTAGAGTGGTGGCCTTCAGGTGTCAAAGTATCTGTCGAGGGTTGGTGTGGTCTATTCGCTATTAATGGGATGGGATTGGCGTCTGTGGCTGCATGGGTCGAGGTGCCTTAAATCTTGTGAGAGATGGGGAATTAAGAGCTGTCGGTGCATTTAATCACGATGTTGATGGGCTCGAGTCTTGTGTGGCCGTCATTTGAGTGGAGAGAATCACGCAGGGTGAGAGGGGGCCCGTGGCGGGATGGCGACTCATCTGACCTCTTAGAAGCGTCCCCTTGGATGATTTCTTAGAGGGGCGATTGGGGCGCCTTATCGCGTGCTGAGGGGCGAGTGGCCGAGAAGGGTAGGCTGGATTCGTTCCACATTGTTTGGAGAGGTCGGCAACTTGTAGGAAGGGATCGTGAACGGGCGGCGGGTCGGAAGGGCGAGCGACGCCGCTTCCGTCGTCAGAGAAGAAGCTGTCGATGGGCGACTTCGCCTTCCGCTTACGGCGTCATGGCGATGTCGTCGATGGGCCGGGGACCGGGTCCATCACCGGAGCCGGTCGGTGTGTTGAGTGTGGAGGTTCTTGTCGGTCCTCATTGGTAAACAAGCGTTCGTTCGAATCGGCGGCAGCTTCTAATCAGCGATTAGTGGTTATGACCATAACAGTTAGCCTTCGCTTAGGTCGGTTGGAAACGAGTCCAAGTGAAATAATGCCACGGCGGTTCGAGGGGTTCGAGCGTTATCGATGAAGGCGAAGAGTCGCTTCGGTTGAAGCAGACGTTGAAGCTCGAGAGGGAGATCGAGGAGTGGAAGGCTCGATCGAAATTTGGAGAAGCGGTAGGGGCGAAAGTCGGCCGAACTGATCATATGATATGGTCGAAGGCGGATCAGTGGGCCGGCCTTGAAATTGATCGAGGCTCGGCTCAAGTCTGCAACGTCGGAGGAGGGCAAGAAGGAGGTCATTGAAGAGTATAAGCAGGGACCTATGGGGAAAGTGGAGCGTCCTAGCGTCAGGCGGGCCTGTTGCGAAAGCCCAACTTCGCCAGGAAAGCCCTCGGCGAGGCCCACATATCCTCCCGAGTGGAGGTTTCCACTGCGTTCTCCAAGGCACGGAAGCCGGGGGAGCAGGAGTGCAACTTGGCGGGCGACCACGATGAGGATGAGGGCGGCCGGGGAGAAGCGAGGGCGAAGATGAAGAGGGGGAGACGGCGGGGAGGAGATTAGGTCGCCAAGCATCTTGTTCTTTTGTTTTGCATTGACGAAATTGTCTTATGTTTGTAATACATTTCTTGGTGAATGACAATTGAATTTGCGTCTGGCAGCCTCTTTCCCCTTTTTTGGCCCTTTCTTAGGCTTTGTGGCAATAGCGACTTTGGCCGTTGGCCGTCCCTCTATGTTTTGTACGATCGACAAATGGGTGAGAGCTGCGGTCATCGCCGGTCGGCTGATTGGTAATTCAGCGCTCAATGGGTGGTTGCGGTAAGTGAGTGGGGTCGACCAGGGTGATAGAGTCGTTAATGCGGTACGTGGAGGCGACTATTAGTTCCTCGATTTGAGCATAGGTGTCGCCCGGTAGTCGTCCTTTGATATTGACTTTTAGGCTTCGGGATGGGCGGTTGGTTTCATTTAAAGAAGCTTGGTGTTTTGAGATGACGATTAGGTTCGGTGACCCTCGAGTTCCACACTCTTAATTTCTTAGTTGATCACGAGGGGCTTAGCATTTATGGGTTCTATTATAAATAGGGAGGAGACCATTACTTATCGTGCTCGTTAGGTTGGTGGCTAATTGTCTTTACTCGTCATCTCTAAGGTTTCAAATTGGGAGCAGGTGAGTTTCTTGAGAGATGGTTGGAGCGTGGGGTGGATTCTCTCCCGAGTCCACCATCTTGAGGGTTTTCAGCTGAGAGTGCCGTGACCAGTTCGGGTCATACATTGAGAAGGAAGGGGGAGAAACCCTTGTTTATCAGATGGAGAATTTCGGGTGTGTGACCCATGGTAAGATTTGCTTGGAATATTAATGAAAAGTCGTATTTCAAGGATGGTTGTTCATTCGATTCATTCATTTCTCCTTCTCTTTTTTTTTTTTTGTTTTGGTATTAATGCGGCCCATTGTAAACTTTGCTTGGAATATTAATGAAAAGTCGTATTTCAAGGATGGTTGTTCATTCGATTCACTCATTTCTCCTTCTCTTTTTTTTTTGTTGTCGAAAACGAGTCGGCCCTTGTGAGGCTTATAATAAACATAAGTAGACCGAAAACGGGTCGGCCCCTGTGGGGCTTACAATAAACACAAGTAGACCGAAAGCGGGTCGACCTACAGTAGAGCTTCTGATAAACAAGTAGACCGAACGGGTCGCCCCTGGGGCTTACAATAAACACAAGTAGACCGAACGGGTCGCCCCTGGGGCTTACAATAAACAAGTAGACCGAACGGGTCGCCCCTGGGGCTTACAATAAACACAAGTAGACCAGGGGTGCGGCCTGAGACTTACTTCTGAATTGGCCCAATGTCAGCGTTGTGGTCGTTCGGGCCCGCCATCGACTCGCTAGTTGGGTGTATAAGGCCTGTCTTCATCTGCAGTTCCTTTGTCAAGCTTCGGTTTGGTCCCGTGGCGCTAGCCCTACACGTCGGCTCTTACGATGGCGGGAGCTCCCGAGACGGCTGGGTGGTGCCTAGGACTTACGTGGCGCTAGGTCTTATTTCGGCAGAGCCGATCTCTTTTGAGGCAAAGAGCAAGCTGGCCGGCTCCGTGGGGCGGCGACTCCGTATTGGGGACGGCCATGCAGGTCGGTGCCTAGGACTTACGTGGCGCTAGGTCTTATTTCGGCAGAGCCGATCTCTTTTGAGGCAAAGAGCAAGCTGAGCCGGCTCCGCGTGGGGCAGCGACTATTGATTGACGGCAGCGTGGGTGGTGCCTGGACTTACGTGGCGCTAGGTCTTATTTCGGCAGAGCCGATCTCTGCTTTGAGGCAAAGAGCAAGCTGAGCCGGCTCCGTGGGGCGGCGACTCCCGTGATTAGACGGCAGCGTAGGTGCAGTGCCTAGAACTTACGTGGCGCCTAGGTCTTATTCGGCGAGCCGATCATTTTGAGGCAAAGAGCAAGCTGAGCCGGCTCCGCGTGGGAGCGGCGACTCGTATTGGACGGCCGCGTGAGTCGGTGCCTAGGACTTACGTGGCGCCTAGGTCTTATTCGGCGAGCCGATCTACATTTGATTCGCTCACGGCTCGGCTTGGCCAGCGGTTGGGCAATTCGTCTTGACTTCGGCGAGTAAGGTGCCCGTCGCTTAATCGGCAGTTGGATCACTGTCGCCGGTGAGAAGGGTTCCTCGACTTCGTCCTAAGCGAGAGGGATACCGTGCTTCGACTTAGTGAGGGGTAGGCTCGCTTGACCGGGTAAGTTGGGTCGCTGTCTCAACTAGGTGAGAAGGGTTCCTTGACTTCGTCGTGGCGAAGGGTTCCTTGACTCGACCTAGTAGGAAGGGTCGCTGAACTACTCGCCAGGAAGTTACCTCGGCTCGGGCTAAGAGAGTGGGATTTCCCTTTCGCGCGTTGAAGGGCGTACTCAACTCATCGATGGGAAGGGTCCCTAAGCTCGGCTCCAACAAAGCAGCCATCCCGACTTGACCGGATGAGATTGGGTTTTCACCGTTCGCTTATGGCGAGGTAGTTTGATGCTGCGGCAGTGATTATTTAAGACGCTCCTTGTACCATTTAAGACAAAAGGATAATTGTCGGCAAAATTCTATTTATATTGGCGGCTTTTGAACAAGGTTTACAATGCAAATTCATTGAAAAACTTCTGAGGTGTTCTATGTTCGGGGATGTTGTAGGACTCTCCCATCGAACCGGTATGTTAGTTTCTTGGAGGGCGGTGTAGGGCCCTTCCCAATTGGGCGCCAACTTGCGTCGGTGTGTCTTTATCGAAGGCTTTCGGCACTAGGTGAACTTGGAATCTCCTTGGTCGGACCTTCTTTGTTGTAATGTCGGCGATCCATTTGTTGATTGACGACTTGCGTGTAGAAGCGGTTGCGGGATCTCATCAAGTCGATCCCGAAGGTCCCTCGAAGTCCCTGGAATTCTTCGAGAAGAAGTGTTGGAGTCGGATGGTGGGCATGCCGACCTCCAGGGTTACGCTTACGCTCCATAAGTTAGCATGAATGGGGTTTCCCGGTTGAACTCTTAATGGGTAGATCATGCGACCATAAGATGCTTTAGCGTTCGACCCAATTCGCAGGCAGCTTGGTGAGCCTCTTCTTGAGCTTGGAGGATGCATTTATTGGCGGCTTCAGCCCGACGTTACTTGGGGTGGGCTCGAAGCGAACGAGCTTGATCCCCATTCTTCACAAAATCTTGGAATCCATATGTGGCCGGTGCGTTGCCGGTGATGAATGGCGAGGGCCTGAGCAGAGCATCTGACCGACTTCAAACAGGCGGTGATGTTGGTCTCCCGATCTTCGCCAAAGGCTCGGCCTCGATCCATTTGGTGAAGTAGTCGATGGCGACTATCAAAAATTTCTGTGCCAGAGGCAATGGGAGCGACGGTATATCCGGTTCCCATTG
The DNA here is from genome assembly GCA_012295165.1 of Asparagus setaceus. Lineage (NCBI taxonomy): Eukaryota > Viridiplantae > Streptophyta > Magnoliopsida > Asparagales > Asparagaceae > Asparagus > Asparagus setaceus. Next base: position 1,186,415 of record CM022703.1, read on the forward strand.
GGCGAAAGGAAGTGGGTGAAGATAGAAGTGAGCTCGTGGCGCTCTAGGGATCTCTGAAGAATTGACACTTTTGCATTTGGAGGCGAGCGGGAGTCGGCCACAATGGTCGACCCGATAATATCCTTGGCGTATAATCTTCGGGCGAGTTCTTGCCCCGGGTGGTTTCGCAGTGCCTTCGTGGATTTCCTTAGGACATAATCGGCCGGTTGGTGGAGGCCGAGGAGATAGGAGCCCTTGTACCCTAGGTAGGGCTGACCGATAGAGTGGCCGTCGATCATGAGGTAGCGTGGTGACCCTGCGCTCTTAACCGGTAGGGTTGGCGGAGTAAGGCCTGATCAAAGTGGATGAAAGGTCCACCGGCAATTCCGAAGGTCGGTCTACATGACATCGATGGGCCTCCGCTTAATCTTTGGAATGTGGGAGCGTGTAATGGTCAGGAGCTACTCAAGGAACTAGTTGATGCTTTGCCAGGCGTCTGCTTTAGCGTGACGCGAGGACTGGATGATCTTGAAGTTGGTGAAGTGGGGGCGGGTCCTTGGCGATCTTGGTGTTGAGCCATCCTCTTATCTTTGCGGCGTATTTGCGTTGACGATGAACGACCAGCGAGAATGCGGCTGAATTAAGCTTCGGCCTTGGCCTTATGACGACCGGCAATGAGGGCTTCATATTGGCTTCATTGTTGGCGAGGAACTTGGCGATGGGCGCTCGTGGCTGTTCCTTCGAGGCGGCCGGCCCGCTCCTGCTGAGGATGAACCGCCTAATTCCACCAGGCGGCCGGAAAGTGAACGGGTTCGGAACAGAGGAGCATAGCGGCTTCGCCCGGTTGGCAGGGGGATGGATTGGCGAGGAAGGTTGGGTCATCTGCCGCCCGATGGCGAGTGGACTCTATGAGGAAGTCGGCCAATGCACTGCGCCTTTATGGTGGTTCTAGGCTCGAATTGAACATCATATTGGCTCGATCGACAGCCACCATCCTCCCAGATGTGGTGGGACTCCCGAGGATTTCTTCATCGGGGAGGCTCGTCCTTGCGATGATAGGATCGCTTGGAAATCGGGCGTGTCTGCGAGTGATGAGAGCAAAGGCGCCTTACCGACCCGGGGGTAGTTCAACTCCCACCCTCAAAATCCGGTGACATAGTAGACCGGCTTGGATGTGGTTCTCTTCTCGACCCGGGCCGAGCTCCACGGCTTGGGTGAGGCGACGAAATGCAGTCTGAGGTCTCCCCTTCCACCGGTTGGCTCAGGAGTGGTTTGGTGCTCAGATATGCTTTGAGTTCTCTGAAGGCCCGGCATTCTTGATCCTCCAACTTCTTCTTGGGATCTTTGGCCCCTCGAGAATTTTGAAGAAAGGGAGGCTTCTCTCTGTAGCTTGGGCCGGGCGAGCGGCTATCTTCCAAGCTTCGAATGTCCTTCATAGTGGCTCGGGAAGTCGTTCAATAGCTTCTATCTTCTCGGGTTGATCTCAATCCCTCTCGGGTGATCATAAACCCCAAAAATTTTCCGGCGCACTCCAAAGCGCATTTGAGTGGGGTTGAGCTTCATGCGGTATCTTAGAAGGGTGGCGAAGGTCTCCTCAGTCGGTGATATGCGCGATCTCGACTTCACCAAGATGTCGTCCACGAGGCTTCCACATTGCGGCCGGGCGGGCCGAAGATCTTGTTGACCCGACCTCGGTAGGTCAGCGGCATTCTTGAGACCAAAGGGCATCACTTTGTAGCAAAAGGTGCCTCGATCGGTGATGAAGGGCGTCTTCTCGATCATGCCTTGCCATGCGGATATGGTTGTAACCTAAAAAGCATCCAAGAAACTTAGCTGATGTCCCGCACTTTCATCCACCAACCGATCAATGCGGGGAGGGTAGAGCGTCCGGGGCATGCTTTGTTGAGGTCGGTGAAGTCGACGACGCCCTCCATTTGCCGCTAGACTTCTTCACTAGGGCGACGTTGGACAACCACTCGGTATTGGACCTCCCGAATGAAGTCGGCTCGGGAGCGCTTCGACCTCCTCTGCTTTGCTGCCTTTGCTTCGGGCCGAGTGCCTCTTCTTACGGCAGAAGCGGCGGTGTCGATTAAACGAGACTCATCAAATGGCGTCGGCGAAATGCGGCATGTCTTACGGACTCCAAGCAAACACATCAAGATTAGCTAAAAGAAAAGCAATTATCGCACCTCGTAATGGTTCGAGAGGTTGGACCCTATCTGGCGTCCTCTACGCCTTTGTGGTCGATGGGGATCTCATGGAGATCTTATTTGAGTCGTTCTCTCGCTCCGTCCTCTCTTGAGTTGGCGAGTCGTCTTCTCAATGGGCATTGCGGTTCGACTCCTTTCCCCTTTGTGGTGAGGCGCGACTCGGGCTTCCTTACAGTGGCTTGGACCGTCCGGCCCCTCTTGGTGTCGGGAATTTGATCATCGATGGTAGGTGGGCCGGGATGGCCGCAAAGGTGGAAGGCGTTGACCGAATGACATTGTCTTGTGGACTTGTGTCCATCACCCGCATGGCCCCGGGCGTCGGCGGTTGATTGGCATGGCGGTTGACCTACAGTCGAGGAAGGGTGTCAGCCCTCGGATCGAGAGTGTCCCGAAAGCGATCAGGGGTCTATAAGCGGTGGAGCTTGGACGGTCGATGCCCATGCGGTTGAAGCATCAAAAACAATATGTCGACGAGCTCGGTGTCGATCATGATCCTTTTCACCTTGAAGCATATGTGCGGGATATGGCGATAGGGTGCGTGGAGGCGTCTCGACTCCTTCCCGAAGTCGCCTACGGCTGAAGAGAGATGGACACATCGACATACGCCTCTTGTGCATTTGTTCACCCGCCGGGGCATGCCTAGCATACCTCTTCGGGCGTTGTGGACTCCCCTCTGAACCGGGCCTCGTGATGGTGTTGATGACTCCCAGAGCTCCCTTGGCGGAGCTTCCTGTGCGCTCAGAGTGGAATTAAGTGCTGGGGGCGAGGCGAGTGGGTGATCCCTCTGCGGCTTCTCTCGGTGGATCAAATTCTTCAAGAAGCCTCTTTGGATGAGGTCTTCAATGTCCTTCACGGAGAACACGGCACTCTCGGTAGTGCGTGGTAGTTAATCGGTGGTATCGGAATCGCCGTGAGTCTCTCTTGCTCCGGTCGCTCTCGCCCGGCGGGGGGCTTGTGGAGAGCCCTCTCTGCGGGCCTTGTCGGGGCCCGAAAGAGGAGGTATTGAGGGTGAACTCTTGGGGGCGTCTGCTCTTCTATCCTCCCTCTGTCGAACCGACCATTGCGGTTGTTCTTGGGAGGAGGATTTCTTGGGATGTGCCTCGGCTCTTCTCTCCGGGTCACAGGAACCGACCTAGTGGGATGGAGTGTTTGGAGGCTGGCGTGGAGTGGTCGGTGAGGAGGATGAGGAAGATGCGAATGCTAGCGGTGGGGCGTCGGGGTAGTTGTGGCGTCTTGTTGGACTCAGGCTGCGTGGCGTCTTGAAGCTTCTTCTGTTCATGTAGGCATGGGCTTTGGACATCAAGTGCTGTAGCTCTTGATGGGCTTCTTGTTGAGGGCTTTAGGCAGTCGCCCGGTGGCCCGCCACGAGCCGCCATGCGACTTGGCTCCCACGGTCTTCGACTTCTAGCCTCTTAGCTGAAACCTCTTGATGTAGGCTCACGAGGCTCGCCCGACTCTGCTTAGTGCGAGATAGACTGCTTGGAGGCGGTTTGGGCTTGGCATTGGCCAAGAAGTGGTGTATGACTAGGCTCAGGTTCTTGAAACAGATGGACTTCTTCTCCAACGAGTTCCACCAAAGCTTGGCTTCTGTTGTCAAATATAGAGCTTGGCCGGTTGTTGCTTAGGTGCTTGCATCATGACCATGGTGTTGTAGTAGTCACATGCTGGGGCCGGGTCCTGTCGCCCGCATACTTGTCCATCATCGGCATCTTGAACTTCTCGGCCGGCTTGTATGATGGAGTCGGTGAAGGGTGCTCCCTCCGATGGCGTCGGCCCGGTGGTATACTTGATTGTAGTCAGCCGTGCAGTGGTGGGTGGTTGGGGAGTGGTCTTTGGTAGTGTGAGTCACGGAGGCTGTCTTGGAGTGGGCGATCCCTTAGGCTGGGAAAGAACTTTCATCGGTGAGTCCGAATGCTAGAGGCGGCCGGCTAAGCCTGCCTGGTGGCCGCCTCTGCGGGGAGTGAGGTGGCGCTCTGGTGATCCCTCCATGACTTGTCAAGGTGGGGGTCTCCGGGAAGCGGGATCTGCCTGGCCTTGGCGGTGGTGCCGGCGGTGGAATAGCATTTGTGGAAGGCAGCCCGCCGTTGTTCTTGATAAGCTTCTTCTTATTTGTTAAAGCGAGAGGCGAGTGAAGAGGTCATTACAAAAGCTTAGGCGGGCATGCATGGTGGCTTGCATGGCTTAGGTGATCTTCGGTGGATTCACGGAGTTGGGCGAGTGACATAGCCAGCTTGGGTTCTCGACCGGAAAGATCATCGCATTGGACATAAGCTGCAAGAAGAAGAAACGGTGGAAGCCAAGCTGTGATGTATATAATCACAGTCACTAACCTCGGATGAGTTTAGCTTTAAAAGGAGGGGTCCTTTCTCTCCTAAAGCAGGCAGCCCTGACTCGACCCGAGGATTACTTCTAGCGAAGAAGGACTGCGGAAGAGGCGGAGTTGGGATCTCCGTGGTTCCTCCGGCGGTCAAGTTAGTGGAGTGGGGATAGTCTAATAAGCGAGGAATTCACTTTCGGGGAGATTGCTTACCTTGTTAGGCTGTTCACGTTTCTCTTTTATAGGTAGGGTTAAGGGGTATTTAGTCTTTCCATTAGTTTGGGAACCATGGGTGAGTCAGCCCTCCCCTCCGCGTGTGGCCAGGATTGGTGAACATCCCTCACTTTGCTAGAGTGGTGGCCTTCTAGTGTCAAATTGGTATCGAGGGTTGGTGTGGTCTATTAAGCTATTAATGGGATGGGATTGGCGGCCGTAGGCTGCATGGAGTCAGGTGCCTTATCTTGTGAGAGATGGGGATTAAAGAGTACGTCGGTGCATTTAATCACGATGTTGATGGGCTCGATCTTGTGTGGCCGTCGTTTGAGTGGAGAATCCGCAGAGGTGAGAGGGCGTGGTAGGATGGCGACTCATGCGACCCTCTTAGGCGTCCTTGGGATGATTTCTTAGGGGCGATTGGGAGTGCCTTATCGTCGCCAGAGGGCGAGTGGCCGAGGCAAAGCTGGATCGTTCCATTGTTTGGAGAGGTCGACCTTGTAGGAAGGGATAAATATGAGCGGCGGAGAAGAGCGTGACACCGCCTTAAGCGTCGTCAGAGAGAAGCTGTCGATGGGGCTTCATACCGCTTCTTCAGCGTCGGTCATGGCGATGGTCGTCGATGGGCCAGGGAGGTCGGTACATGCGGAGCGGTCGGTGGGTTGAGTGTGGAGGTTCTTGTCGGTCCTCATTGGTAAACAAAGCGTTAAGTTGAGTCGGCACGGCTTTTCTCTTTAATCAGCGATTAGTGGTTATGACCATAACGGTCACGAGATACCTAGTGGGAAACCAAAAAAGCTAATTTTAGGATTTTTTATTATAAAATCTATTTCTAGTGTATTAAAACTAGTTGTTCCATTAAAGATTCTCCTTGATTGGTTGCAGCGCTTTTCTCATGGGATAATAGATAAATTTATTGGTGATCTCTTCTTTTCTCGAGTCTATTAGTTATCGGTAGTTGAGAAAGCTAGCACAAAATTAGCCTATAGGCGGAATCTAGTAGAGATAATGACTAATAAGATTGGCCAAGAGAACACCTTGATTTTATGACTTTTGTGTTCTCTCACACTTTTGTTGTCTTTCCTTCTTTACAAAATGTACTAATATAACCTTGTTCATTCCTTATGTTAAGCTTCAATAAGGTGAATGAAATGTTGGGCTTGCCTATCACAGAAGCTTGCAAGAGTCTTTAGGTTAGGAGTGAAACAATTGTCGTGTATGGTTAACTTTTTGGTTATAAAAACCTTGTCTTTTGTTCCATGTTTAGCTTATCATACTTGCTTCACTCTATACCCCCAAAGCCCCTCGATTATCAAAGGTGGGGCATTTTATTTTCTTTGGTCCGGTTGCCATACAAAGTATAAAAATGACAACTCAAAGGCATGAAGTTTCAATTTTTTTCCTTCAATTTCTAATGAGCTTCACCCTCAGCATATTAGTGAACTCAATGAACCACTTCAGGCAGCCCTTCGAAAAGCGACGTTTGATCGACGGTGGGATCGAGAAATCTATCCATTTTTAAAAAGCGTTAAACAAATAACAACGTGAAGAAAGAATAGGAAAAATAAAAATGTTCATCCAAGAAAGCTCTAGGGTCTCTATGAAAAGATCTATATCAGTTTCGAGGAAAAGCTCTTTCAAGAGAAAAGAGCTCATATAAGAATCCAATACATGTTGGGCATATATGTGCAGTTAGAAGTGAAAGATCTATTCATATCTACTATTATATAACTAAAGAAAACTCTTTTGGAACTGATTTCAAACCCCAAATTTGATTTGAAACCCCAAAATGAAATAGTGTTTTTTATGGTCCCCACAATCTCACGTGTCAATTGAGAGAAGAGAGGAAAAAAATAATGGTTCCTCTTTAAAACTGCCTAAACCAGTTACATCCCTTAACCGGTTATATCAAAGCTAAATGCCCAAGCCCATTTTAACTGGTTACACCCGAAGATGAATGGCCAAGCCTATTTCAAAATATATGATATGATCACAATATCATGTCCATTTAATGCTTGAGTACTTTCTAATTTGAAATTCCCCCTAAAATGAGAATTTCCCCTTCTAAGCTAAGATTGCTGCAGATCCTCACCATTCTCCCTCTCAATTGTCTCTCCACCATTAAAGCTTTCTCAACCTCTGATGAGTTCTAAATTAAAACATTGCAAGTGCACAACTAGTGTGTGTAGCATGCAAGTGTCAATCCCACGAGGAATGTGTATATTAGATAAGTTCTAAAAGGGTTCTTGAAATGGGAAAGAAAAGAGAGTGTAGAGACTAGGTTGGGTGTGAGTGTTGCAAATAACAAAGGCTCAAAACAAGAAAAGAGAAAGAAAGAAAGAAAGAAGCGGATGAGAAAATCAAGAATGAGAACAAAACCAAAAGAAGAGTCAAATAAAGAGATGGATGAAATTAAGAGAATAAAGTAGGAATCTAAAGATTAAATCTACTAGTTAATTCCTATTTGGATTTAAGAACTCTTGTCTTTTAATTCTCATATTACTTAGAATTCTTAAGCATAGATTAAAAATTATTCAAAATATGTATAATCTATCAAAAACATATTCAAGCAATATTACCATTCATGAATAGAAATAAACAACTAGATAGTAATTCTAAATTAAAAAGCATAGTCTATCAAACTATTTAAGATAAGTATAGTCTATCAAATTCTTTTTCTACCAATTATTATTCTAGTTGATTATCCTAAGCATGATCATTTTAAACACAAAAAGAGAATAATTTAAATATCAAAAGGAAATTAAACTAGTTTTATCCAATCTTAGAAATCCTAAAGAAATTAGCTATTCATATTATAAAAGAAAATAAATTTTAAATTATAAAACAAGAATAAAAAATTAGGAAATAAAAATCTAAACTACAAAACAAGAATAAAGAGCAAGAAATAAAAATATAAACTACAAAGCATAAATAAAAGACAAGAAATAAAAATTTAAACTACAAAGCATGACATAAAAATAAGAAGTAAAATCCTTAACATGCAATTCTAAATAAGATAATAAAAGAGGAAGATGAAAAATTACATTGCAAGGAGTTGGCCCCATGTGAAGCAAATCTTCATCATCAAAAGAGAAAAATATAAAAATTTAAAAAGGAGAATTTTTTTTTTATTTATTACAAACTAAAGTTTATAATTTTGGAAGGTCTTCTCTAAAAGAGTAGCCCTCCTCTCCAAAATAGAGTTTTACAAAATTTTCTATCGCCCTCACTCTCACTCTCTATCCCTATTTATAGCCTACAGCAATCAACATTAGCCCTTGCATTAGTCTTGAGCTCCAAAAAATCAAAATCAATCATTGATGAGTTTTGTTATAAGCTAATTGATTTGCTCATCGATTAGTTTGCAATAGAATTTTGATTTCTTGTGTTGATTTGTTGACTCGACTTCTTTTGGGCTTTGCGGACTTCCTTTAGGCTTCTAGTAGGCTTCAAGTGGAGATATTTTGGGCTTCTTTGAGCTCTTATTTGATAATTTATTTATTTTCTATAAATTCATAAAATAAATAATATTAGCAAGTATATTTATTTAATAAAATAGCTAATGAGGGTATCAAAATACAATAAAATATAATGATCAAATACCCCCACACCTAAAATTTGCTAGTCCTCTAGCAAAGAAAGAAAATGAAAAAGAAAGAAAGAAAATTTCTAACTCACTTTCGCAGGAATTGCGGTTGTCTTTAGCGCATATAATAAGCCTTTAGACCCCTATATTATCCTAGAGGGCAAGTTGTAGTCTTGTGATGGTTTGCAGTGAATATACCCATAAAATTCGGTCAACTTGCCATTTTGAATAAGTCAATATAGAATTAATTCACTTGATATTTTTAAACATTCTAATTAAAGTTAGTTTTTACTCAAGAAAATATTTTTATGCATAATGATAAAGTAAATTTTTAGAAATTCTTTTCATTGTAGTTATACAAAATCAAATCTAACTTAGAGACTTTATTTTAAAATTCTAAAAAAAGAACATGCTAATTCTTTGTTTTAATTAATTCCCAAGCCTTTTGATCATTTTATTTGCTAAGAAAACACACACACACACACACACATATCTCTTTACTCCTTGGTGATTTTTTCTACTTTTATGGGGCTCTTCTAAGTGACCAGGTAATGAGCTTTGGGCCAATGGATCATAACCCAATTGGCTTAGGTTATTCAGTATAGAAACACTCATCGGCCTTGATTGCTAAGTTAACTTAGGCTTAGTAAGATAGAATGACCTTGAAGTTCAAGATTTTTATTGGTGTCTTTTTTTTCTTTTTTTGAGTTAGAGATATAACAAGGTATAACACTTTAAAATTATTTCTTAAAATTTATTTAGAGTTATAATAAAAGGCTAACTTGAGTATAAAACTAAATAAGAATAAAAGTTTTAAAAATTTTATCAAGTAAATTAATTATTAATTAACTTTATCAAGTTGGTAAGTGACATAAATGTTTTTTAAGGGAAAGAAAAAAAGAATAAAAGAAAGGATAAAATAAAGAGAAAAGATAACATAGTCCTCACCCTCACGCCTAATTTTGCATTATCCTTAATGCAAACCATATGATGTAAAAAGTAAAACATATAGAAAATAAAACACTTACATTTGTTCAGTCAATCTTAAATAATGATACAATAATGAAAATCTGCAATTACGTTTAATTTTCACTCGGTAGAAGGAGGGTGTAGCCAAAATAAATTTTCTTTTTCTTTTTATTTTTTTCTCTTTTCTTTATTGCAAAAGAAAAAGAAACTCTCAAATGAGAGAAAAATAAATTCTTTTTATATATAAATATTTTTTATTTTTATCTTTAATAATAATGTGGTTCATGAAGAACTAATACCTCCTCTCCTTCGAGTGTACAGAATTTGAAAAATAGTTTTAAACATTGGCCATTGATTTTAAAAATATTACCATTTTTAGGATTCTCTATCTCTACTGCTCCATGAGAGAAAACTTATTTAACGATATTTTGAAAGAGAAAACTAGATCTATCATGTTTGAACCAATGAGAAGGGAGCTCTTTCATAACCAAATAGTTCACAATGTCTGCGAAACATAGCATGGCTGGACTTGTAAGAGTTGTTCATTAGGAAAATGGTCATTTATTGGAACATTGGATGTTGGCGCATTAGGGAGCCTAGACGATCTACTACAAGGTTATCTGCACCACTCCTATTAAGAATTTGCAAATCAAACTCTTGGAGCAAGAGTATCCATCTAATGAGCTGTGCTTTATCATCTTTCTTAGTCAAAAGATACTTCAGTGTAGCACGATCAGTGTAAACATTGATGAGAGACCCAATAAGATAGGACCTGAATTTCTCTAAGGTAAAAACGAGAGCTAAAAACTCTCTTTCGGTGACAGAGTAGTTATGTTGTATATTGTTCAATGTCCTATTTGCATAGTAGATTACACGAGGCTTTCCATCTATCCGTTGTCCTAAGACAGTACCAATTGTAAAATCGGATGCATTATGCATTAACTCAAAGGGTAGGGTCCAATCCAGTATATGAATGATAAGAGCTATGGTTAGCTTCTTCTTTAGATGATGAAACGCCTTCAGGCATTCAAAGGAGAATTCAAAGGATGTATCCTTGGCTAAAAAATTATTCAAATGCCTAGCAAGTTTGCTAAAGTCTTTGAAGAATCGTCTGTAAAAACCAGTGTGACCAAGGAATGATCTGGCATCCTTGATATTTTTGGGAGGAGGAATGTACTACATGAAATCCACCTTAGCTTTGTCTTATTGGAAACTACATGCCCTAAGACAATTCCATGTTTGATCATAAAGCGACATTTCTCCTAATTCATAGTAGGATTTTTTTTCTCCTTACGCCGTGTCACGACAAGTTTGAGATTATGTAAATATTTAGAAAATGTGTCACCAAAGATAGAAAAACTATCTATAAAAATCTCTAAGAATCGCTCAGCAACATTGAAAAAGATGATTATCATGCAGCGTTGGAATTCGGTAGGAGCATTGCATAACCCAAAATGCATGTGACGGTAGGAAAAAGTTCATACGGGCATGTGAAAGTGATTTTCTCCTGATCTTTAGGGATAACAGGAACCTAATTATAACCTGAATATCCATCCAAGACACAGTAAAACTCTTGTCCTGCTAAACGTTTAAGCATTTAGTCTATGAAAAGAAGAGAGAAGTGATCTTTCTGTGTGGTGTTCGCGGGGAAAGTTGTTTTGTTATTCATTGTTTGTTGAACTTGTTTATAGCTTCGTTGGCCTACAACAAAATTCAAACGAAAGAAATGCCTTTTTATTTCAGGCGTACAATGAAAACAAAAGATTACAACTTCTTCCTGTATGAACAAATACGAGGATCTCTATTTTCCTTGATCCTCGCTTGCGTGGGTTCTTCGCCTGTGCCGGGGACTTTTTATTCGTCCGTGGACCACCGCGCAATTCAGATCCTGGTAGAAACCCGGATTCTAGAACTACAGACGTAGAGGGGCTCGTTTCACGAAGGAAACGAAGCGCCTAAGGGGATCGCACTCACAAAGGAGAGGATCGCCTGCGAGGATCGCACTCACGAAGGAGAGGATTGCCGGAGCGGGTGAGATCTACTAGGAGAAATCACAGTGCTATCCCCGAAGGGTAATCTGTAGTCCTGACCCGGATTTGCTTACCTCGTGATCGTAGATCGGCGTCGGCCGAACTTCGTGCTTTCGGGTGCCGGGCCCGTCGGCAGGCGAAACAGATCTCAAAATATCAGAAAATCCAACCTTTGAAACTGAAGACCCCTCAGCCTATTTATAGGCAAATGATCAAGAGAGACGGGGGGTTTCGGCCGGCTGGACACCATTGGTGTCCAGCCATTGGCCGGACACCATTTGGTGTCCGGCCTTTGGCCGATCGCCGTTTGGCTCGGTTTGGTTTTGTTCCGGATTTTTTCGCGACGTTTGCTCCGATCTTGTCATTGTCGTTATAAGTCCGTGCTCGATTCATTTGATTGGTTTCAACCCGTCAACGGTTTAAGTGACGATCGGTCGACGTTTGAACTTGGTCTCGTTGACGTTCAAATCCGGTCTCGTTGACGTTCGGACCCGGTTGATCTTGCTTCGTCGAATATGGTCGTCATTCCTCATTTGTTGATTTGTACGCCTCGCCGACTCACATACGCTCGTCGACTCGCTTTATGCGTTTTACGCCGTAGTCAATCGCCAATGTTTTCGAGTCGCGTTGTCGGAGGGTTCGTCGGTTGTCAACCCACCGTTACGAGTCTTGTTCGGGTATTGATAAGCAATTTTGGCCTTCTGATATCCCTCCAAAGCGTCTCGGTCGATTCTTGATGAGTCCGATGCTTTGACATGATGAGCCCTTCACCCTTTAGTTAGCGTGATAGGACTTGTGAATGACCTCGGCGTTTGATCTCTCCACTCCCTTCAGTCTTTCCAGTGCTTTGTAGGATTGCTGAAGGTATTACGGTACTGCATTTTTTTTTGTCTGACCGTTATTGAGATCTTGACTAGAAGTCTATTGGCGAGTTTCTTCTTGAGAATAGCCTCAGTATTTTGATTCTTCCAATCCTCTCAGGTTGTCCAGTGCTTTGTAGGATACCTGAGGGCGTTACGGTACTGCATTTATTGCTTGACCGTTTGTTAGAATTTCAAAATATAGTTAATTGAGTTCATTTGTTGTTGACTCGTGTTGGTGAATTGTCGTCCAATTGATCATCGAGATTCCTCCGTTGATCGGGGAATCCTTCACTGCGACGCGTTAATTGGCGTCAAACTATATGGATTTTAGCCTTTAATCGGTGAGTGCAACGCGTTGACCGGCGTGCGATCTTACGTGGATCCGAACCGTTGATCAGTGAATCCTTCAGCGACAATGCGTTGGTTGGCGAAGCTACTGTATTACTCCTTATTAGAGTACAATTATCCATGATGGGAGGAATTCTTCTTGGGATTTATTCCAATTCCAAACTGTTGACCGATAGGCCTTTCGGCGGCGACGCACGAATCGGCATTGATACCGTGGGAGGAGTTCTTTCAAGGTAGAACGCGTTGTCCGGTGTCAATATAAGCCTTATCAGAATTCATCAATTTATCTCTCTTTGAGGTTCCACAGTGGGAGGAAATTGAGGGTTATCGAGTTATCCTTAAGAATATGGTAATATTCTCCAGGAACTTCTCGTTACGAATTAAAAAATAGTTTATACTCGTAGTCCTATTCGGAGTAGGATTAGGTGACGCGTTGATCGGCGTCGATGTGATCCGCACGATCGAGTTATCCCTAAGAATATTTTTTATGGAAATATTCTTCCGGGAACTTCTCGACAAGTTAGGAAACAGTTTATACTCGTAATCCTATTTGGAGTAGGATTAGGCGACGTGGGAGAATATTCGGGTAATATTGAGCCGGGTAACATCCCCAAAATCTTTCCAAGTATTTAGGAAAGAGGATGGATAAATTATTGGGCTGATTTGAATTCCTTTTAGATATCCAATTGGGCTCCCATTAGAATTCCTACCCATCGCCAAATAGGATTCCTTATTCAAAGGGGATTGGGTTCATATGGGGTTGTTATAAATACCCATAGTTCCCTCTCTTCTCTGACCTAGGCCAGCCCTCCCCTTCTCTGTGCTTCCTTCCCGCCTTGCGCCATCTCGTCTCTCTCAAATTACGAGGTATGAGCACGAGTCTATGGTTTGTAAAAAATTTCTCCTCCTCTCTTTTTTTTTCTTTTCCTTCTTCTTTCTTCTTTCTTCTTCTTTCTCTCTTTTTTTTTGTTGCATGCATGCAAGGGAGGAGAAGAACCCACCGGTGTGTCGGGTCGAATTGGGGCGCATGGCGGAGTAATGCCGGCTGGGATGGCGCCAGCGCCGGCTGGTGGCGACCGGCCTCGGTTGCTGAGCTCGGTTCGCTAACTGGCACCCTCGACGGTGGCGTCGTTCTGTTCTTGTTGACATGTCCATTGATGCTCCAGTCATGATTGATAGACTATGACCTGACCAAACGGGCCTTTTTGATGCTATATTTGCCGATTTTCAGCTGTGTATTTGACTTTTCGTCGTGTTTTTGTAGCTTCCGATGTCGTCGGGAAGATCACGCGCTCCGAGGAGCCGACCGTCTACTCCATCTCGCGATGACGTGCCACCATCATTTGCTGGTGAGATTTTCATGTTTAAAATGTACATTCACGACTTGCATTCCTATATCGCACGGCCTTGATTCCTCCTTCGTGGGGAACGACGCCCATATAGCCTTGATTTCTCCTTCGTGAGAATCGACGCTCGCACAGCCTTGATTTCTCCTTCGTGAGAATTGACGCGCGCACAGTCTTGATTCCTCCTTCGTGAGGATCGACGCTTATATTTCGGCAGAGGACGGGGAGCGATTCCATGACCTACTACGGTTAGATGGATAGAATACTTCGTCATTTTATGTGACAGGGTATATTATCCGATAAATCCGTAGTGTGTTCAGCATTGAATTTCCCGTTATAAGGCCGTGACTCTATCTCACGAATTTCGCGAAATGAATTCAACGCCTTATATATATGTTTGCTGGGTTCTGACTCATTCCGATTTCATTTTTTTTAGTTGAGTATCCCTCTGGTGCGCTTCCTTCGCATGCAGTTGACGGACGTCGTGGTGACCACTTCTCCTCCTCTGATGACCCTACTATTCTTATTTCACCCAGTTTAGACCGGATATCGCCAAGGTGCACGCAGTTAGTACTTGGAGGAGGTCCTCATGTGTTGAGGTCGCTGATGACCGACGCCACTGAAGATTATCGGTTCTTCTCAGCCTTTGGGCAAGACGGACTATTTGTTTGGCGACTCCGTTGAGGACCCGGATACGGCTTTCATTGAGAGTGAGCAATGGCTGCACAAGGATGATGGTGGATTCTTATATCTCCCTTGGATTCCTCGTCACCGTTGTTTGACTGAAGTTACGCAGACGTATGCCGCCGCGGAAAATGTCGTGGCGCTACGCAGGAGTGTGACAAGATTCATTACGGGTTTATCACCCATCGGTTCGGCTCGGTTCACTCAGAGGCCGAGTTATCGGACTGCACCCTGGTATATTGGGACTGGACTCTCCGCCTCGTGATGAGCATTTCGTCACTGGTCAGACTTTGAAGAACCGCCTTGCCCTGTTGGGACGGAGATGCCTGCGATCCGGTCATAGATTCTTCTACCGGGTTCATTCTACGATAAGCTTTGGAGGACTCGTTTGACTAGTCACGCTCTTGGCCGATGCAGGAACTCGCGGCTCGTGCTTTATACGCCGCGATTCGTGCCACTCAGATAGGCTCTCATCAGTACCAACCACTTCTTCGCTTTATCCGAGCTCTATGATCCCGACCAACACATTCTTAACCGTGCATGGCGACCACGATTGGTTTTGCACGAGATGCATCGGGTCTCGTTTACGGGAAGGATGCTATATCGTGAATACTTCCTTCGTATGGTGAATTGGGTCGAAGGATACTGCCAACCGCTATGACACTCGCGGACCTCACGTGCCATTATCACATTGCCCTAGTACGATAGAGCCGCCGAAAAGGAAGTCAATTATAAGCCCGGCAGTCACAATTATTTGTTCAAACATCTCGAGGATGATTCTGATGAGCATATTTGTGAGTTGGCTCCTTCTACCCCTTCAGAGGTTAATGAGTTGATCGAAAAGTCCGGCACTAAGTCTTATACCCCGAGTAGTGCTGAGTATGGTTTTCCAGCAGGGACCAAATTCTCGACCTTCTTATGGCATGCAGTAAAACCCATCCTGCCGATGACTCTCTTAGCCGGTTTCCTCGCCATCTGGTTGAAGAAATGTGTGATGCCGTGTCAGCCTAACGACGCTTTGCCGTTAGAGGTACTTGTTGAATATCAAATCTCTCAAGATAGTGTTTTGATGATAACAATTTATTCATATTATTGTGCACTAACATATTTATGCAGATCTTCACATCAAATAATATGTACAAAGTGAAGTGTTGGATGAGTCAAGGCAAAAAGAAGTAAAAAAGATATTCTTTGTAATGTACATTTCTCTTTCTTAGCTTAGATTCAATTGTACAAGCCTTGATCACTCACATGCACACACATATATATCTTTAGAACACACTAACACATGCTTAGTGTGTGGATTAACAAAAGAAATCCCTTTGTTAATCAATAGAAGTTAAAGTTAAAGAATAAGTCTAAAAATATATAAGTTATATAATTTTAAGTCTTTAGTAGTCGACTAATAGCAATTATAGTCGACCATTCATCTTAGTGTGTTAAAATATAAGTTTCTATTTTTTCTGATATAGTAGACTAATCTTGAGTAGTCGACTAATAAAAGTTTTAATAGAATCTTGAGTTTCGACATTTTATGCATTAGTCGACTAATGATAATAGTAGTCGACTAATGAATACTTGAACAATTTTCGAAACTAAAACTTCTGAGAATAGTCGACTAATACATATAGTAGTCGACTACTAAGAAATAAACTGTCTATCTGATGCATTGTAAACATAGATTAGTCGACTAATATGAAATTGTAGTGGACTCTGAGATCTGATTTCGACTCTTGAATTTGAATTTTAAACGTTTTTATCGGTTTATATCCGTTTTTGGTTTTAAATTTTGTCTTTTCAAGAGATATAAAAGGAAAAAATTCCAGAAAAAGAGGCACGAAATTCTTATGCATTGATCTTGAATTTTGATATTAAAGAGAGTTTAAAAGTTCAAAAGTCAAAAACTGTTCTTGCCATTGATTCAATTGCAAGATTCAAAAGAGTTAAACATTATTTTGAGATTAAAAAGTTCTTAAGCCACTGCTGCACATCATCGACACTTCAAGGCTTATAGGACTCTGTACTTTGCTTCTTCAAAAGGAATTCTCAGGTGTGAGAATTGTTGATCTCAGATTTGAGATTGTTACAATTTGCATAGGCTTGCAAATTGGTTAGGTTTGTGTTTGATTTTGTAAGGGTATTTCAAAATCATAGTGGAAACTCTCAAGCGGGATTTGCTTGGGGACTGGATGTACACCTGGGAGGTGGAACCAGTATAAATCTCTGTGTTTGTGATTGTTTAAATTTCTGTGTTTGATGTTATTTAATTTTACAATTTATAATCTATTTTGCATAAATTTTTTATAAACACTATTCACCCCCTCTAGTGTTTAAGTGTGATAGATCAGCGATCCTACATTTGGTATCAGAGAGAGGTTAACATGGCATCAACACAAGATTCAACTTCACAATTTAAGAAAGGCCATTCAACCAATCGTCCACCAATGTTTGACGGTTTCAACTACAACTATTGGAAGTGCAGAATGAAAATCTATCTTCAATCAATCGGATATGAACTTTGGAATGTGGTGGAAACTAAGTATGAGAAGCCATCAACACCATTTGCAGAATGGACTATGGCTCAAAGGAATAATGCAAATTTGGACTCAAAAGGAATGAATGCTTTGTTTTGTGCTGACGTAAAATGAGTTCAACAGGTGTCAACGGCTACTCGCGATATGATATTTGGCACACACTCGAGGTAACTCATGAAGGAACTAATAAAGTTAAAGAATCTAAAATTTCTATTCTTGTACACAGGTTTGAACTATTTAGAATGAAGGAAAACGAAACCATTGGAGAGATGTTTACAAGATTCACCGATATCACAAATTCACTTATTGGATTGGGTAAAACATATACACAAGTTGAAATGGTGCAAAGTTACTTCGCTCACTTACTCAAAAATGGGAAAAGAAGATTACCGCAATAGAAGAGGCAAATGATTTATCAACTTTATCGATGGAGAACTTAATCGGTAATCTAATGGCATATGAAGTTCAAATCGAAGATAGGAAGAATGAATATGAGACAAAGAACAAGAAAATTCTTGCATTCAACATATCTTCTAATAAGGAAGATTTAGATAATGAAGATGAAGAAATGAGCATGTTTGCATAAATTTCAAAAATTTATAAAACAAGGTAAGTTTAAATCTAAATTTTCAAATTCAAATAACTCACTGTTTGTTTCAAGTGTAACAAAGCAGGTCATATGAAGAAAGATTATCCTTTATTGAAGAATAAGTAAAAGTCAAATCATTTCAACAATTTCAACACTACTCAAAATAACAAGAAAAGAAAGGTAATGGCGACCACTTGGGATGAAAGTGATGACTCTTCATCGATGAAGAAATTGAAGAAAATAAAAGTGCTCATATGTGTTTCATGGCACAAGATGACGAAATGATAATGATGAACTCTTAGATGCTTTTAATGAATTATATGAAACTTTTCTGAGATTAAAATTTCACATAATTTTCTTAAAGGTGAAAATAAAAGATTATTAGATGAAATTTCTGATTTAAATTCTTCTAAATTTAATTCACAAGAAATTAAATTAAAAGAAGAAAATGAGAATTTACTTAAAGAAAATTATTTTTAACCAATAAAATTTATATCTAAAATCGAATGTAATGATTTTAAAGATTCGCATTAGTATTTTAGATAAAGATATTTCTTTAATTAAATCAAAATATGATGATATATACTTAAATGTTAGTAAATTTAATAAAGGTAAAGAGAATTTAAAAACTTTACTTTCTTATCAAAAAGAAACTCAAAATAGAAAAGGTTTGGGTTTTCAAGTTGAAAAAGATATTTGTAAGAAAACTACTTTTGTAAAATCATCTTCAATAATTTATAAACAAAATATTAAGGATAATGTTTCAAATAAAACAAAACCAAAATACTTATCTATTTGGGTGCCTAAAGCATTAAATTCTTTAAAGAAGAAGATTTATATTTCTACTTTTATTAAAGATATTTGTTTATCAACTAACTATATAAGTAAATCAAACTCTTCATGGGTTTAGTTTCCTAAAGACTAATTTTATGGACCCAACATAAAATGGGTACCAAAGTTATACATGTTTATCTTTATAGGTACCAAAGAAAGATAGGTGGATTTTAGATAGCGGTTGTTCAAAACACATGACTGGAAACCTTCAATTACTATCATCTATTCAAAACAAGGATGGTGGTAATGCCACTTTTGGAGATAACAACAAAAGAAAAGTGATAGGTATTAGAACAGTTGGTAATCCTAATAAACCTATTATTAATAATGTTTTATTAGTTGATGGTCTTAAACATAATCTTCTTAGTATAAGTCAACTTTGTGATAAAGGTTTTAAAGTTGTTTTGAAAAGGAATCATGCTTAATTTATGATATTGATTGGATTACAATTTTATATAAAGGTCATAAAAGAATAATATATATGTTTTATCTTTAAATAATATTTTAAATGAACATTGTCTTATTGCATCTTTAAATAATTCTATATTATGGCATAAACGTTTTGGTCATGTTAATTTTAAACATATTTCTAAAATTTCTAAATATGATTTAGTAAATGGTTTACCTAAGCTTTCTTATAAAGATAATTTTTGTGATGCATGTCAACAAGGTAAAATGCATAAATCTTTTTAAATCTAAAAATATTATTTCTACTAATAAACCACTTGAATTACTTCATATTGATCTCTTTGGTCCTTCTAGGATAGCATCTTTAAATAGAAGTAAATATGCATTTGTAATTGTTGATGATTTTTCAAGATTTACATGGGTAATATTTCTTAAAAATAAAAATGATGCTTTTAATGAGTTTTCTATATTTTGTAAAAGAATTCAAAATCAAAAATCTCTTTCTATAGTTACTATACGTAGTGATCATGGAGGAGAATTTGAAAATAAACTTTTGCAAATTTTTGTGATAAAAATGGTATTTCACATACTTTTTCTTTTCCTAGAGCAGCTCCACAAAATGGAGTTGTAGAAAGAAAGAATAGGACATTACAAGAATATGCTAGAACAATGTTATGTGATAGTAATTTACCAAAATATTTTTAAGCGTAAGTCAGATCAACAAAGATGCTATGTTTTAAATAGAGTTTTTTAAGACCTATTTTAAACAAAACATCATATGAATTATTTTATAATAAAATTCCTAAAGTTTCATATTTTAAAGTTTTTGGTTGTAAGTGTTTTATATTAAATACAAAAGATAATTTAGATAAATTTGATTCTAAATCTGATGAAGGAATTTTTGTAGGATATTCTAATCATAGTAAAGCATATAGAATATACAATAAAAAACCTTAGTCATTGAAGAATCTATGCATGTTTCTTTTGATGAAAATTTTATAAAAATACCTTCTATTTCAAGTAATGATGATGATTTAATTGATACTATTCATGATACTCCTATGTTAGATATTTCAAAAGATGAAAATTTACAAAATAAATTACCAAAGAGTTTTGTAGAAGTTAAAAATCATCCACATGATTTGATTATTGGAAATATATCTGATAAAGTATCTACTAGATCTCATTTTAATTTAATAGTTCATGTTGCATTTGTTTGAAATAGAACCTAAAAATATAAAAGAAGCTTTACTTGATAATTTTTGGATAGAAGCTATGCAAGATGAATTAAATCAATTTATAAGAAATAATGTTTGGGGTCTTGTACCCAGACCACAAAATAAATCCATTATAGGAACAAAATAGATTTTAGGAATAAATTAGATGAATCAGACAAGTTGTTAGAAATAAAGCTAGATTAGTTGCACAAGGTTATAATCAAGAAGAAGGAATTGATTATGATGAAACTTATGCCCCGTTGCACGCTTAGAATCCATTAGAATTTTACTTGCATTTGCATGTTTTATGAATTTTAATCTTTATCAAATGGATGTTAAAAGTGCATTTTTAAATGGTTTTATTAAAGAATAAGTTTTTGTAGAACAACCTCGGCTTTGAACATGAAAAATTTTCGATCATGTTTATAAACTTAAAAAGACTTTATATGGTATTAAACAAGCACCTCGTGCATGGTATGATAGATTAAAATCTTTTCTTTTAACATCTAGTTTTGAAATTGGAAAAGTTGAATCTACTTTATTTATTAAGAAAATAAATAAAGATATATTATTAATACAAATATATGTAGATGATATAATATTTGGTTATACTAACAATAATCTTTGTTAAGAGTTTGCTAAGACTATGCAGGAAGAATTTGAAATGAGTCACATGGGTGAACTAAACTTCTTTCTTGGACTTCAAATCAAACAAATGAAGGAAGGAATTTTCATCAATCAAAATAAATATGCAAAAGAACTACTTAAATGTTTTGGGATGGACAATACAACTAGCAAACCAACACCAATGAGTACTACAACATCACTTGACAAAGATGAAAGTGATAAGAATGTTGATCAAAAGCTATATCGAGGTATGATTGGATCACTTCTTTACATTCTGACTAGTAGACTGATATTATATTTATTGTTTGTTTATGTGCTAGATTTCAATCTAATCCTAAAGAGTCACATCTTAAAGCGGTAAAAGAATTTTTAGATATCTTAAAGGTTCTTGATTTTGGTTTATTTTATCCAAAGAATAGCACATTTGATTTGTTATCATATAGTGATGCGATTTTCTTTGGATGTAAATCGATAGAAAAAGTACAAGTGGTACATGTTATTTTTAGGACATTCACTTGTATCATGGTTTAGTAAAAGCAAAATTCGGTATCATTATCAACAACTGAGCGAGAATACATTCTTTGCTAGTTTAGCATGTGCACAAATTTTATGGATGAAACAAACACTATCGATTATGGCATAGTTTGTTCCACATCTTCTATAATGTGTGACAATTCTAGTGCAATTAATTTATCTAAAAATCCTATTCAACACTCACGCACAAAACATATTGATATTAGACATCATTTCTTACTTGATCATGTTCTTAAGGAGATATTATATTAGAATTTATATCTACTAATAAACAAATAGCAGATATTTTAACAAAACCTTTAAAAGAAGATATTTATGTTAAATTAAGAAGAGAATTAGGTATATGTTCAATTCTGATTTAAATTAATTTTTAAATAAGTACATTTAAATACATATTCTTATTAGTCGACTAACTACTTCACTAGTCGACTACATGCACAATCATACATATAGTTTTATTACGTCCAAATGTCTTATTAGTCAACTATATATTCAGATTAGTCGACTACTAGCTTTCAAAATAGAAAAATATATTACGTTAGGTCACCAGTTAATTAAATTACAACTCGAGTTGATGGACTACTCACCTACTTTTAGAACAAATAGTTATTGGATCTTGTTTCTTTTCAACACAAACCCACTATCCAATAACATAAGTTACTTTGATCTCAACCATACATCTAATCATCTTAAATCCTAGCCCTAGATTTCTTTTTCTTATGTACTAAATCTTAACCATTCATTTATTTTTTATTTAATCCTAGCCTTTCATTTGTTTTTAACCCTAACAAAACTACCCCAACTCATTTTTACCCACTCTCTTTCGTTTCCACTCTTCCAAAACCGAAAATCCTCAGTTAGGGCATCCTCTCTTCATCTTAGGGTTTCATCCAAATCCATTTCCTCCTTCAAATCTTCAACTCTTCTTTAGTTTTTCAGTTTTCAAGCATCATTAGTCGACTATTAGAAGCATTAGTCGACCACTCCGCACTATAAGTCAACATCTTAGTGTTTTAATCACTCCAATTTCTTGGTAAGTCTTCTCCAACTTCTTTTTCCTTTCAAATATGTCTAGATCAAAGCAATCACGATCGGGTTCTTCTCAACTTTGTTGAAGATTACACCAATTACCTTAAAGATCCTAGTCTTTTAGATCAATTTAAGGAATTACAAACTTTTGAAATACTCCTGGTAGGTTTATCAAATATGAAGACTTTGTACTTCTTAATTTTAGGAGTTATTTTGAAAATGTGGGATTAGCACATCTATATTCTTGAAAATCAAAACCTTATTATCCAACTCTTGTTCAATTATTTTATGCTAACATTTTCCATAAAAACTTGATAATAATAAAGATCGATAGTCGGTTTGGTGAAAGGAAAAGAAATTTCATTTACTCCTAAACTTCTAGGAAAAATGTTCAACATTCCTTATAGAGAATTAGTCTTCATGATGTTTCTATGGATGATGAGAATATTCTTCAAATTTTAATTTTCTTACGGGTCAAGGAGGAGTATTGAATCATTCAAACAAAATTCGGCCCAATTTTATCGCTAGAATTCTAGCATATAATCTATATCCAAAAACGGAGAGTTTTCATTTCATTTCTTTAGAATTAGCTAAAGCGCTATACGCGATTATGGCTAATATTCAAGTTAATTGGGCTAAAATTTATTTCGATAATCTTCTTGTTATTCCTAGAGGGTCTATTCCATTTGGTGCATTCCTAACAAGAATTTTTGAGGCTTTTCATGTGGAGTTAGACTCTGAATCTTCCATGCTTCGTTCCATCGAGTTTTTTGATTCCAATGCCTTAACTAGGATGAAAATTCTAAATTTTGAACTTCCTCAACAACACCAACCTGAACCTCAACCTGAAGAACAACATCATCATGATCCTCAACCTTCACAAACCCAAGATATCCCTCAATCGTCACATGACGCTGGACCATCTTGGAGCAATATTCCACCACCTAGGCAACCAGATCCTTCTTGCTTTTCAGATGCACAATACAACACCATATCTGCTCGTATCTTGAATTTGGAAACTAGTCAAAATTTGATTTTTGATCAGAACATCGCAATCATGAACAACCAACGTGAGTTAAGTGAAAACCAACAACTCATGATGCGTATGTTTGAAGATCTCAATACAAAGTTTGACTCGTATTTCCGTGGATATCCGCCACCACCAGGACCGTCTGAATAGATTTTCTTATGATATTTGCTTGCCTTTAGTGTGTTTGAGACTTATGTTTAAAACTATGTTATATTGGTTTAAAACTCTGTGTTTGAGACTTATGTTTAAAACTATGTTATGTTGGTTTGCTTATGTAATCGCACTATGTTTTGCTATGTTATTGCTTTTGTTGATGACAAAGGGGGAGAAACACTATGTGATAATGCTTATGTACGTGGGGAGTAAGTATATATATTGCTCATAACTATCTTATTTGTGATAATGCTTATGTGCGGGGAGTACGTATATATATTGCTCATAACTACTTATTTCATATATACTTACATATGCATAAATTGATTGTCATCATCAAAAAGGGGAGAATGTTGAATATCAAATCTCTCAAGATAGTGTTTTGATGATAACAATTTATTCATATTATTGTGCACTAACATATTTATGCAGATCTTCACATCAAATAATATGTACAAAGTGAAGTGTTGGATGAGTCAAGGCAAAAGAAGTAAAGAAAATATTCTTTGTAATGTACATTTCTCTTTCTTTGCTTAGATTCAATTGTACAAGCCTTGATCACTCACATGCACACACATATATATCTTTAGAACACACTAACACATGCTTAGTGTGTGGATTAACAAAAGAAATCCCCTTTGTTAATCAATAGAAGTTAAAGTTAAAGAATAAGTCTAAAAATATATAAGTTATATAATTTTAAGTCTTTAGTAGTCGACTAATAGCAATTATAGTCGACTATTCATCTTAGTGTGTTAAAATATAAGTTTCTGTCTTTTACAGTATAGTCGACTAATCTTCAGAGTAGTCGACTAATAAAAGTTTTAATAGAATAATCGAAGCCGACATTTTATGCATTAGTCGACTAATGATAATAGTAGTCGACTAATGAATACTTGAACAATTTTTCTAAACCGTAAAACTACAAAATAGTCGACTAATACATATAGTAGTCGACTACTAAGAAGTAAACCGTTTATACGTAGTCCGGTAAACATGCATTAGTCGACTAATATGAAATTGTAGCTCCATACGATACCGACTCTTCGAATTTAAATTTTTCAACGCTTTTATCGGTTTATATCTGTTTCTTTGGTTTTAAATTTTGTCTTTTCAAGAGATATAAAAGGAAAAAAAACTTCGTAAAAGAGGCACGGAATTTTATGCATTGATCTTGAATTTTGATATTAAAAGAGAGTTCAAAAAGTTCAAAAGTCAAAACTATTCTTGCCATTGATTCAATTGCAAGATTCAAAAGAGTTAAACATTATTTTGAGATTAAAAGTTCTTAAGCCACCGCCGCACATCATCAACACTTCAAGGCTTATAGGACTCAGACTTTGCTTCTTCAAAAGGAATTCTCGTGTGAGAATTGTTGATCTCGTGTTTGAGATTGTTGCAATTTGCATAGGCTTGCAAATTGGTCAGGTTTGTGTTTGATTTTGTAAGGGTATTTTAAAATCATAGTGGAAACTCTCAAGTGGGATTTGCTTGGGGACTGGATGTACACCTGGGAGGTGGAACCAGTATAAATCTCTGTGTTTGTGATTGTTTAAATTTCTGTGTTTGATGTTATTTAATTTTGCAATTTATAATCTATTTTGCATAAATTTTTTATAAATACTATTCACCCCCCTCTAGTGTTTAAGTGTGATAGATCAGCGATCCTACAGTACTCTATCCTGCAGTTCAGCTGGCCCATAAGAAGGAGTTATCTCTTCTTCCAGTGATGGTGGCTAACATTCATCGGGGACTTCGTCAAATAGCCACTGCCTTTACTCAGAGGAAAAACAAACCGTTAGATGAGATCCCTCATGTCAAGGTTGAACTCCCGTACACCTATTTGATGGCCTGATTTGTTCTTCATCGCCTTGATATGATGACAGCGCCAAAGCTTGCAGATCCATCTGTCCCTTTTCTTCAATCCCTAGAGGAATGCAAATGGCAAGGGCGCGGATTTTTGGCAGTACAGAAGCAGCTGCAAATCCACAAGGGCTAGGTATTCTCTAGATGTTTTTCCGCTCGGTCGGGCATGGGGAGTCCTTGATTGATGAGGAGAGACATAAGATGAACCGGACTTTACTTGATGTTGGCTGTCTTAATTGGCTAACGAACATCCGGCCAGGTTACTTTATCTTCCGAGTAAGGAACGAGTGCTACATTGAGCCCTATTTTCCTCGCTTCGCTTCGGCCGCCTCTTTAAGCACCATTCGTTTTACGCTGGGAACCCGAACCGAGCTCCGGACTCATGGCGGTTTGATCGATGGTGTCCCAAGGTATCGCGGAGTGTAGCGGGTTGTACCGACGCTTAAATTTAGCCTCCTGTGTAATCGATCAAACCTGAGTCGACATATTTATACCGCAATGCTTCGCCGCTGAGCTCGCTCTCGTGAAGTCCCTTGACGAACCGAAGGTCAAGAGGCTTCCCGAAGCCGACACTCAGTCGTCGTGAGGTCGCCGCACGTAATAGCCGCCAGACCTGCAAATCAGCCAGGTCTGATGGGGAGATTCATAGTTTCGCGACTGATACTTCAAGAGATGACCAGGAGGAAATTGCAACTCATGAAGAGAACTCTGGTACTCTCTTCTTGAATCTCCTTATCCCCTTGTGATATCCTAGTCTGATATTGATTTATCTTTTCAGGCATACCAGAAAGAGAAGCGGTCCGCCCTTGCAATGGGGACAAACTCCGCAATGGAGCTCCTTCTAAGCAAAAGAAGCTGGTTCACAAATCTCGCTCTGCTTCTCAGACCATTATCTTGATTCATGCTTAAGACTCCCAAAGGATAAAGGCAACTGCCTAACCCGTAATCTTTCTGATTATTCGGCTCTTTATGAATCTCACGATTTTCTCTTGTGTAGGAGAATTGGGTGGCGACTCCAATTTTGATTTTCCCCTCCCTGACTTTGCTGAGTCCAGTTTCGTGGAGCAAGTACTCGGAGCTATGGTAGGAGAGCCTAAGAATACCAACATAGGACCTGGATTGGAAAATCCAGGTACATCTAATATTGGTAATTTTCTTATCTGGACAGCAACTTGCAAAGACATGAAATTTGTTTCCCTACAATTTTCATCTATGCTTCTCGCTCTTATGTCGACTTTTTAGATGGAGGTTTGAGGATTTGATCGTGATTTACCGAGGCGTTCCTCTTCTGGCGTCTTGAGTCGAGCTAGGAATTCCTAGGGATGTCGGTGATTCCTTTGAAGGTATAAATCCCTTCGATAATCGAGGACTATTCAATTTTGACTAGTCGTCTATGATTGAAAATGTCTCCCGCTTGATAACAGACTCGCCCCGTGACATTGAGGCTGCTATTTTTCCAGAGTCAACTTCCATAACCGTCGATATGTCGGGCGTGCAGGTCGAGATACCGACTGAGACTGTCGATGCGCCACCGACTGCTGCTGCTTCGCCGGTTCCATTAGGGCAAGGAGCTGCCTATACAGGTATGAACCGTTCCACTGCCAATACTCATGTTGATTTTTTTTGTTTTGGGAGTTTTTAACCCCTTTCTTCCTTTTTACAGGGTCTATAACGACCCTTCACGACTTAGTGAGAGCTTTGATGTCCGACGACGATCCATCTCAACTTATTATCCGAGTGGAAATTCGTTCGTTCTTCTCCTATTTAGCCATAGTGATAGACACACTTCTTGGTACAAGACTTTTCTCCGTCGATTCGACCATTCCTTGATCCTAGGGTAACCACGATCTGAGATCGCGGGTTATTGAGTTGGCCCGAGCCATTAGCGATAATCTCGACCATTTGGAGGTTAAGCTCCAAAGTTTGCAAGATTTTGAGGTTCTGCCTCTTCATATATAGAGATAGAGACAGAGGCTCGGCCGATGCCTTGGCGGATGCTCGCTATTAATGGACTCAAGTTTAGATGCACAGACCGGTGCATCATTTGAGATCGCTGCCGCTGAAGCTTCATCTTTCATGGGACATTTTCAGCCTTGTGTCAAAGCGAGGATAGTAGAGCTCGAACAGAACTTGCCGCGAGGGAGAGTCTCGATCATCTTGAAGTCGACGAAGGCCAACAAGGAAGAGACTCTTGCGGTCATGTCAGAAGTTTGAACTCTCGCGTAAGTCGGTTGACATCGAAGGAGATCGCGAAGGCCCTTAATAGCAGCAGGAGTCCTTCGTATCGAGCTTCAAGCGAACTTCAAAGAACTTTCACCGATAAAGTATCAAATTAAAACAACAAATTTGTTCTCATAAATTCGATGTTTAAGGATTTGTAATTTCAGCCTTTATTAATAAAATATGTCTCTTTTCTCTTTTATGCTTTATTATGATTCTTTTATTTAGTCAAAATAATTAACCATAATACTTATAGGATTTTGGCAAACCCTCGACCATCAGCAGTTTGATTAGCCTTTACCAACTACCGCTTGAGTTGGGCTAGCGTCGCGGATTATCACGGATCCATTCCGCACGCGGACGCTGTGCTAAAGGAATGAGACTCTTCTAGACTTGTTGCTATGATATTGAATACATAGGCTCGGTACTCTTTACGGGCAAGAGACCACCCGCAACGCTGCAGAGGCGCTGGCTTTATCCCTTCTTAGGCTTGGGATAAAATACCCCGAATCAAACTCACGGTGTCTTCTTCAATCGGAGAAAGACTAAACCGGCGGCGTGTTAAATCGACTTTATCCCTTCTTAGGTTTGGGATAAAATACCCCGAATCAAACTCACGGTGTCTTCTTCAATCGGAGAAAGACTAAGCCGGCAGCAGCGTGTAAGGCGTTGGCGGGTTATTAGCCACCCCAGCCCTCAGCGGGTTTGATAAGCCTTTACCAACTACCGCTTGAGTTGGGCTAGCATGTAGATCATCTAAATCCGTTCTACACCGGCGTTGTACTAAAAGAATGAAACTCTCTTAGACTTAATGCTACGATGTTGAATCGTGAAGCCGTCTTTTCACGGAAGACTAACCGGCGGCGTGTTGGCGTCGACTTTATCCCTTCTTAGGCTTGGGATAAAATACCCTTAATCAAACTCGTGTCTTCTTCAATCGGAAAAAGACTAAACCGACAACTTGTGTGAGGCGCTGGCTTTATCCCTTCTTAGGCTTTGGGATAAAATACCCCGAATCAAACTCACGGTGTCTTCTTCAATCGGAAAAAGACTAAACCGACAACTTGTGTGAGGCGCTGGCTTTATCCCTTCTTAGGCTTGGGATAAAATACCCCGAATCAAACTCACGGTGTCTTCTTCAATCTAAAAGACTAAACCGACAACTTGTGTGAGGCGCTGGCTTTATCCCTTCTTAGGTTTCGGGGTAAAATACCCCAAGATGAATCTTGGTGTCTTCTTTTGACCGGAGAATGACTGAACCGGTTTAAGATTGATTGAGGTGGGAAAGGAAGAATGTATTCTATTTCTCGAAGGTGGAGAGGAAGGAGGATCTTGTCTCCTATCTCCCAAGGGATGAACAAGAGAGGAAGGTTTTGTATCCTATCTCTTACCGATGGAGAGGAAGGAGGATCTTGTCTCCTATCTCCTGTAAGGGATGAACAAGAGAGGAAGGTTTTGTATCCCATCTCTGCCGATGGAGAGGAAGGAGGATCTTGTCTCCTATCTCCTGTAAGGGATGAACAAGAGAGGAAGGTTTTGTATCCTATCTCTTGCCGATAGAGAGGAAGGAGGATCTTGTCTCCTATCTCCTGTAAGGGATGAACAAGAGAGAAAGGTTTTGTATCCCATTCTTACCGATGGAGAGGAAGGAGGATCTTGTCTCTGTCTCGGCGTTGGAAAGGAAGGATTTTGTCTGTTTCGAGTGAAAGAGACTAAAAATGGGATCTCCATTTTGAGAATCTTGAAAGATGAAACTAAGAGTGGGATCTCCACTCCGAGAATCTAGGACAAGAGAGGAAGAATGTATTCTATCTCTTGCTTCTAGAGAGGAAGAATGTATTCTATCTCCAGGTGAAATGTGGGAAAGGAAGAATGTATTCTATTTCCCGCTGAGAAAGAAACTAAGAGCGGGATCTCCGCCCTGAGAGTCTTAAAAGAATGCGGATAGCTTTCACTTTTATAGGATCGCTAATCAAAATTTGAATGTGGTCCTCTCGTTCGTGGAATGAATCGAGGGGGGGATTTTGCTGGCGGTCGACCAGGGAGATTTTTTAGTGGGCCCACCGTCAATGAATTTGATCGGTGAGAGAATTTTGGAGGAAAATACATTTATTTAGGGTTATCCTCAAGAAACGGGTAGAATATTCCCGGGGAACTTTCCGTCAAAATAGGTTATCCTGAATGTACTAAGGGTGGTACTTTTTCAGGAACTTCCCGTTTATCGGCATTAGTTGTCGGTCGCCAGTCTGGGTGATGAGGCGATATGCACCGTTTGAATAGACTGTGTCTATTACAAACGGTCCTTCCCATTTGGATTCGAATTTACCTTTCTTTTTAGAGTTGAGAATTATCGGCCGTCTAGCGGCGAGGACGAGATCTCCCTCCTTAAAGATTCTCTGTCGAACTTTCTTGTTGAAAGCCCTCGACATCCTAGCTTGATAGAACTCAATGCATTGTTGAGCCTCTAGGCGCTTCTCGTCTAACATCTCAAGCTCTTCGAGACATTTTTGATGTTGTTCTTTGGTCGTCATCTCTGTTAAAAGGGCGATGCGAAGTGACGGAATCTGAATTTCCAACGGGAGAACTGCTTCACACCCGTAAACCAGGGAGTACGGGGTCGCCCCAGTTGGTGTGCGTACAGTTGTGCGATATGCCCAGAGTGCTTCTCCGAGTTTATCGTCCCAGTCTCGCTTGTTATTCTTCACAAGCTTCAATAAAATCTTGATAATCGTCTTGTTGAACGCCTCAGCTAATCCATTTGCTGCTGGATTATAGGCTGTCGATGAGACATCTCGTATCTTGAACTTTTCGCAAAACCTGATGAAGGAATTGCTGATGAATTGGGGACCGTTGTCATGCACGATCCGTCTTGGGACACCATGTCGATAGATGACATGGTGTTTGATAAACTTGATGACGGTACTCTCCTTGACTTCTTTTAGCGGGATTGCTTCAGCCCACTTGGAGAAGTAGTCGGTGATCGCTAGAATAAACCGATCCCCTTTAACTGACGGGGGAAAGATGGGACCTACAACGTCCATTCCCCATGTCTCAAATAGCCAGGATGTAGTCGAAGGATGCAACTGCTCTGGAGGCTGATGCATATAGTTCGCGTGAACTTGACACGCGTGACATCTCCGAGCATACGCGACTGCGTCATTAATCATTGTTGGCCAAAAGTAGCCCATTCTCCTGATACGATCATAGAGTTTAGGACCAGGTTGGTGCGCACCACAATCACCTTCGTGTGCTTCCCGAAGGACCTCTTCTGCCTCTTTGTTTGAAAGGCATCGGAGTAAAAGACCATCGTACCCCCGGCAATATAACATCTGGGTCTCCGTGTCGTAGAAGAATCTTGGAGCTCTTCGCCGGATTGACTCTTTCTCCTTCACGTCTTCTGGCAGAATACCATGTAGGACATAATCGATGATAGGAAAGCGCCAATCTCGGGGCTCCAATTTGGTTTGGGTTGCATGTACCTCTTTGGTAGCTACCCCTTTATCTTCTTGTACCTCGTCGTATATTGGTACAAAGAGTTGATGAGTTCGACCGAACAACTGCCGGTCTCTCGAGGTCAGTGCCAATGACACGCTAACGCCAATGCATCCGCGTAAGTATTCTAAAGGCGCGGGATATATTCGATGAAGAACTCTTCGAATGAGTCCGCCATTTCAACGGCTACCTAGTGATAGGGAATTAGATCAGGATTCCTAACTTCGTAGTCTCCACGGATCTGTTTGACTATCAATTGCGAGTCGCCGTACACTTCGAGATACTCGAACCCCAGCTCTTTGGCGAAATTAAGTCCGATAAGTAGCGCGTTGTATTCGGCCACATTATTAGAGCACGGTTCAGTGAGTGAATACGCGCGGGGCATGACATGATTCCCTGGGGAAACTAAGACAACTCCTACTCTAGCGGAGATCTTAGAACATCTGGGGGCACTCGCCACGTTGGTAGCCCGAGAAGCTCCGTCAAAATACAACCGCCATATTTGTTGGTGCGACGTAGTGTTGACTTTGTGGACTTCATCAGGTAGTTCATCATATAGTTCAGCTGCTTCCGTTGTCGGGTTGGCAGCCAAAAGATCGCAAATGGCTTGTCCTTTGACTGACTTCTGTTGTTTAAAGTGCAAGTCATATTGGGACAATAGTAAAGCCCATTTCGCCAAACGCCAACTCATTGAGGCCGGCTGGGTCATAAATATTCGGACCGGATTTACGTTAGAAATAACATAAATCGTCTGTCCGACTAAATAGTGCCGCATTTTGAATCGCGAGCACTAATGCAAACAACGCTTCTCGACCATTGGGTATCGAGACTTCGGCACCGACTAATGTTTGGCTTAGGTAATACACTACATTGCGTTACGCCGTCGTCGTCTGCGCTAGTAAAGCTTAGCGAGTGATCCGTTGCCTTGATGTAAATCGAAGCGGTTTTCCCGGCCGTGCAACAAGAACAGAGGTTTACGAGATACGATTTGATTTCTTCAAATGCCTTACGGCGTCGTCCCAAATAAGCGACCGCCCTTCTTGTTCAACTTAGAGAGCGGTTGGCATTTCCGATAGGTTTGATATGAACCGCCCGGATGTCATGTCGCCCTTGTAATCCCACGAGTTCTCTCAAATTTCTTGGGGTTCTGGATCTTGAAACGCTTTCACTTTATCGGGATCGACATGGATTCCTTTGTGGTGATGCCGAAGCCGAGGAACTTACCCATCCCAAGGAAGGATTTGCGGGGTTCATCTTTAGTTGATGAGTTCGCATGAGCTCAAATACTGTTCTAAGATCTTTGATGTGATCTCGCTTGTCACGGCTTTTCGACCAAGTGTCGGCGTAGCATGATTGTTTTGGAGATGATCTGGAAAATCTTAGTCATTGCTCACGATATGTGGCCCGGCATTTTGAGGCGAGCGGCATGATCGTGTAGCAATATATACCGATAGATTACGAATCTTGTGTGCTTGGCATCATCGGTGTGCATCTTAATCTGATTGTACCCCGAGAAACCATCCATGAATGACATTCTTTCAAACCCACACGTATTGTCGACTATGACATCAGTGATTGGAAGAGGAAAGTCATCTTCGGGCAGCGGCGTTGGATCTCGTAGTCAACCACAGTCCTAATCGAACCATTCTTCTTCGTGGAGGGACTATATTAGCCACCCAATCCGGATGTTGAATTTCCTTGATAAATCCCGATTCTATGAGTTTCTTCGCCGTCAACGATTGCACGCAAGATTTGTGGGCGAAACCGTCTTTTGGTTGCTTGGCAGGTTTGACATCCACCTTTATGTTGAGGCGATGTGTCGCCACATTAGGGTCGAGTCCTAGCATGTCTTCGTAGCTCCAAGCGAAGACGTCGATATATTCCCTGATAAGGGCGATCAACTCTTCCTTTTCTTCCGAGGGAAGGCTGGCACTGATATTTATGAGCTTAGGGTGCTCTTCATTACCCATATTGACTTGGACTACCTCGTCCTTAGTGGGTGGTTCTCTTTGTTCGAACCTGTCCCCGAACTGCTCTTTGAGTTGATGGATCCATGGGTCTTCCCATATTGGTATATCTTCATCATCCTCAATAGTAGCAGGATCAACTGAAGCCATATTTGACATCAAAGCCTTAAAAGCTTCTCCGAGGCTGGTGTCGGAATCCCAAGCAGAAGGATCGGACGAGTATCCATCTCCTTCACTAGGTAGATGATCGTCGATCAGCCACGAGCATTCATCTTCTGAGGAGGACTCGTATCCTAACCCTCTTCTAAATGCATAGTAGTTATCTGGCTTTCCTCTTGGGACATATGCCGCTTTAGGAGGGACTCGAGGACCTCGTCCGAAATATAGACCTTCCCCTCGTGTCAAGTCATACCCCCATTTCTTCATGATATCCAGCGTTTCCGGACTATATCTGAACTTGTGGAATATAGGCTCGTCATCGTTTATGTCTTCCTCTAAGAAGTGACTGTGCGATGGAACTACGTCATCTCTTCCGTAGACCAAGTATTTTTCACCACTTGATCTTTCTGGGATGACGATTGTCATCCCGAAGGAATCTCGGAACTGCTTCTGTGCAATGCAAGATGACCGAATTGGCAAGTGTAAGCCGCGATCACCATATAACCCTGTTATCACATCAGTCAAAGACAAAGGATACTCTAAATCATTTTTTATTAATTCGTCGGCAA
The DNA here is from genome assembly GCA_012295165.1 of Asparagus setaceus. Lineage (NCBI taxonomy): Eukaryota > Viridiplantae > Streptophyta > Magnoliopsida > Asparagales > Asparagaceae > Asparagus > Asparagus setaceus. The sequence goes on from CM022703.1 coordinate 1,220,188, forward strand.
GTTGCCAATTACAACCTTCATCCGACGATTCTCCATCGTCAAGATTGATTCTGGCGGGTACAATATTATTAATAACAAAACCACCATCGTAATCAAGCGGACGGTATCGGCTTCTTCGTTGTCATTGCCTTGGGCGATGGTTGATGTCGGATTCATTGCGTAAAGGAGAGTCAGTGAAATAATTCTCCATTCCTTTAAACGGCCGCTATCCGCACCACCGCCTTAACTTCATTATTTGTGTCTACATATTTTGAAAGCGATGAAGAGTGGAGGGACTATAGCGTTCTTGTGGATCCAAGGCCGACCCAACAATAGGTTATAGGAAGTTTACGCATCGATCACATAGCAAGTGACTTGGACTTCAAGTCCCCATCGGCACTTAATCTAGATTTTACCAAGTGGCCGGGTCCCACCGGTGTTAAATCCATAAATTATTATTACTGTGGGCCTTGACTTCTTGGCGAGGAATTCGAGGCGTACATTAATCGCAGGGCATGATACTGTGAACCCGGATCAACTTGGATCCGGTTAACTTCAAGAGCCGATATACCTGTGAAGTCTGTTGGCCTATCGTGCTTGAGTTTTAGATGCATATCATCCTTTGTAAAGCGTCACGGGGAAAGTGTTTGGTTGCCGGGTTACCTTGTTATGCGATTCTTACGAGGTCGGCTTAACACGGCGAGAACACCGAGTCGGCTAGAGCCTCTTGTAAAGCTTCGGGTCTCTTTCGACAATCGAACCTTCGTGAAAGTTATTCTAGCGGGATGTTTGCCGGTTAGGCCATGACATCGGCGGTATGGAGAGCCCGGCGTTCGGTCTATCCTCACAATCGGGCGATTGAATCGGGAATTTGCCGGAGTTGAGCTTCACGGACTGGGGTTGTTTCTCCTTTGTTTGGTACTTTTTCTTTAGCGGTATGCATGTTGTACTTTCTGCGCCAGTGAGAGAAGTCGTGGCCACCCGATTCGGCGGCGTCTTCGCATTTAGATTCGGAATCTCCGGATACTTGTAGCTGTATTCGTGTCCACTCCTTGTGGCAAAGACTTCATGCTCTTCTTCAGAAAAGTGGAAAGTCGCCACTTCTTCATCATCCTTCTCTGGAATTGCTAAAGCAGCATAGCATAGTTTGCCTTTTTCCTTGGACTTCTTTTTGGCCGAAGAGGTAGTCCACTAATCGTCTTCCAGCAAGTCATGGTGGACCCAAAGGATTTCTCCGTTTGTTGTCGTGTGCGGTACGAGCCCCTTCTCACGTTGCCCGTGAGGATCCTCATTCACCATCTTCATTCCTACCTTCACGACTGGCGTCGGTTGAAACCAATCCAAAGGAACTGATCCGAAGCTTATAGAGACCGCATTTGCTCCCACCTTCTTCTCTTTAGAGGGTTTTGGAGTAATGACTCTAACATCGATCAAGGCTTGGATCTTGTCCTTGAGATGGTAGCAGAACTTTGTAGGATGATGTACCGCCCTGTGATAAGCGTAGTACTTAGGATCTGTAACCTTCTTTGCCTCCTCTTGGTTTATAATTGGGGGCAACTGGATCTTATTGTTCTCCAGGAGGTATTTAAAGATGCCCGGAACCTCTTCGTCTTTGAACGAGTAAGTCTTGGGAAATCTCGAACCGGAAGGTTTCTGATTTTGAGTTTGTTGGCGCCATTGAGGCTGCGATTGTTGTGGTGCGCGGCTATTGCGGCTAACATTGTGATTGCGGTTGAGCGTTTGATTGGCGTCTGAGACTTTCTTTGGCGCCTTACCTCGCAGCGTGGCACAAAATTACGTTTGTTCGTGTTTGTTGTCGGTTAGCCTCTTTCTGCTTTCTTCCTCTTAAGGAACCTCTCAGCTTGCACTCCACGAACTTTCAAGTCCTTCCACGTTATAGATGGTGCTGTCCCCATTGCTTCAAGCACATCCAAGGACGATTATTGTGGCAGGTTTGGAGAATAAATTCCTCGTGATGGGATCCCGACAATTCATTGCTTTGTTACGGAATCGTTTGACGAAGGCATCTACTGTTTCTCCATCTTTTTGCTTCTCGTCGAGCAATGTGCCGATCGATACTTCGGTATCGTCGTCGAAGAAATTGGTGAGGAAGCTAGACTCCATGTCATCATTTGTGAATGCTCCGGCTTGAGGCGGTACCAATCGAAGGTAGCCCCGCGAAGGGTACCAACGAATGACCGAACCATCAGGGGCTCATTTCCGAATATTACCCCCAAGTGGGACTTGAAGTATATCAGGTGTTGAGTTGGTGAACCCTTCCCGTCAAACGGCATGAAGTTTATTAAGCTAAACTTTGCCGGGTATGGGATTGATTCCCACTCCCTAGGATATGGGCAAGGGATGCCGGTTTTCTTCACCTCTTGAGCGGAAATCAAAGAGTTAATTTTGCTCTCGAGGTCTCTCACCTTTTCGCTCTCATGGGCGATAGTATTACCCCTATCATTTTCCGGTCCACCCCCAGTATTTTAGGGGTGATTGGCGTTATGTTGTTCGCCTTCATCCGTGTCGCTATCTGTTTGATCAACGTCGATGCGACCACTCGGTTCACCTTGGTTTTTCATCAAGACTTGGATTTGTTGATCATGGAGCTCCTTCATCTGTTGCATGGCCATATCCATCTCCAACTTGAAGTTCTCCCTCTGCTTGGTTAAGGCTTCATCTAGCATCTTGGCCATTTGGTCCGCACTAATCATGAACGCCTCTTGGGGTTGTCCCTCACTAGAAACTGTATTATCGGATGCCATTGCCGACCCAGCGTCTGATACTTCATCCTCTGACGGTAGTCCTTTCAAGAGCTTGTCATAATTGGACCGTCGAATAGTCGGACCATAAGCGAGTTAACATTGCGATCTTGGCGGGAATAGTTAAGTGGCGGTATTCTTTCTTGGTCATATTATTAGTGACCTTTGGCAACTCATCGTCTCGAGGTACTGATCTTCTGTGGAATCGCCTTGACCTAGGTCTTGGCATTTCTGTGGTGAGTCTCTGGAAGACTGATACTCTTTCTAGAGCTTTTTGACGACAACTGCACTCCGAGAGCACTGTTTTGATAAGCTTGGAACATAAGCATGGCTGTGTTGGCTTGGGGGAACCTCTTTGAGATTTCTTCGTACCCCGACTACGGTAGTATAACTCGTCGGCATGAGTGCCGGAGCAATCTCTCGTACGTCGGCACGCTCTCTCGGGTATAACGCTCTCATTGTCAGATGAAAACATCTCCTTCCGAGGACGGATGGCTTCGAAAGTAACCCGCCTTGACTTTCGTGAGTGTGAGGTCTCAGCGGACTCTCGGACTTCGATTTTCAGTCCAGTATGTAGAGTTGTAGAAATCCTCTTGTCTTTGTGGGTGCGACCCCCTGTATTAGGAGTGACCCGCAATTCCTTTAGCGGACCCAGGCGATCCTTGATGGTAAGCCTGCTGGTCATGGTGAGAGTTGGCTTCGCCAAAAGTTTGGATGTAGACACCGGAGGTAATTTCGGCGTTGATACAACTTTTGTTGAAGTGCTCACAATTTCTGATTTGAGCGCGGGATCAGGAGTTGGCTTGTTGGCAGAGTTGGGCTTGGATGCCAGGTTCGTTGAAGCGTTGACGGACTTGGGCTTCCAAACTAGCCGACTTGTTGATGACTTCTTGGCCGCCTCCTTTTTCCACTCGCGGGCTTGTTGCACCAAAGCCCGTGCTTGAAGCACCTTGGCTTTCGATATGCTCTGGCGTAGAAGCGGTTCCGTTTGGCTTCGGATCCATTCATTTATCGCCGGTTTGTAGGAATGCGGCTCACGATCTCGAACTTGATCTCGAGTCAACTTAGACCTTAGATCCTCTCTGCCGGACCCGTCCGCGATTCTTTGCCTAGGCTAATTGTTTTGCAGGCAGCGTCGCCTCGGCGAGGCTCTCACGGAGAGTCCGGCGCCATTGGTGGAATCGACCCCCTGCAAAGATAGGGGTTCTGAAGATTTGGCCGTTGTTAGGGCCGGAGTGTCACCATCATCTGTAGTTTTGACGGTGGTGGGGTTGGACTTCCTTGCCTCCGCATCTGAGGCTGAGTGGGTCTTCCTGGTAGTGGAGACCATCTTGGACTTGCGGGGGGAGGAGTTGGATCTAGACGAGGAGGAGAGATACCCTTCTCTCGCCGGGTCAATTCGTGACTCGACCTCCTCGATGACCGGGATCTGAATCCGCGGTTGCGACACGTCGGCTTCTTTGTTGAAGCCGTTGGCTCCCACTGTGGTCGCCAGCTTGTTCCCGGGGAAAGTTGTTTTGTTATTCATTGTTTGTTGAACTTGTTTATAGCTTCGTTGGCCTACAACAAAATTCAAACGAAAGAAATGCCTTTTTATTTCAAGCGTATAATGAAAACAAAAGATTACAACTTCTTCCTGTATGAACAAACACGAGGATCTCTATTTTCCCGATCCTCGCTATGGGTTCTTCGTCAGGTCGGGACTTTTATTCGCCCATGGACCATCACAATTCAAACTCGTAGAAACCCGGATTCGAACTACAGACATAGAGGGCTCGTTTCATGAAGGAAACGGTTTAAGGGGATCGTGACTCACAAAGGAGAGGATCCCCTACGATCGTGACTCACGGCGAGGATCGCCTTTAGCGGTGAGATCTACTAGGAGAAATCACAGCTATTCCCGGCGGGTAATCTATAGTCCTGACCCGGATTTGCTTACCTCGTGATCGTAGATCTGACGTCGATTGAAGTCGTGCTCGTCGGTGCTTTCGGGCTGTCGCGTCGACGGCTCGTAGATCTCGTGAGAGCTCTCTCAAAAATATCAGAAAATCCAACCTTTGAAACTGAAGACCCCTCAGCCTATTTATAGGCAAATGATCAAGAGAGAGGGTTTCGCCGCCGACACCATTGGTGTCCGGCCTTGCCGACTAAATGGTGTCCGCCACGACACCAAACGGTGTCCTGTTTGGCCGATCGCCGTTTGGCTCGGTTTGGTTTTGTTCCGGAATTTTTCGCGATGTTTGCTCCGATCTTGTCATTGTCGTTATAAGTCCGTGCTCGATTCATTTGATTAGTTTCAACCCGTCAATGGTTTAAGTGACGATCGGTCGACGTTTGAACTTGGTCTCGTTAACGTTCAAATCTGGTCTCGTTGACGTTCGGACCCGGTTGATCTTGCTTCGTTGAATATGGTCGTCATTCCTCATTTGTTGATTTGTACGCCTCGCCGACTCACATACACTCGTCGACTCGCTTTATGCGTTTTGCGGCGTAGTCAATCGCCAATGTTTTCGAGTCGCATTGTCGGACGGATCGTCGGTTGTCAACCCACCGTTACGAGTCTTGTTCGGGTACTGATAAGCAATTTTTGACGCCTACATGTGGCTAAGTTGAGTTTTCTATAATCAATGCAAACCCGCAAATCTAGTTTGAATTTGAGTGGGAATTAACTCATTAGCCTCATTCTAGATCACGGTGATCCCAGACTTTTTAGGAGCAACTTGGACTAGACTCACCCAAGAACTATCAGAAATGGGATAAATAATCCTATGATCAAGATATTTCAGAATGTTTTTCCTAAACACTATCTTTCATCACTGAATTTAACCTACGCTAGGGATCCGTAGAAGGTTTTGCATCATCTTTCAAATGGATTTTATGGTAAGCAATAGTTGGACTAATCCCTTTGATATCAGTCATGGTCCATCCAATGGCTTTCCTATTTTCTCTCAAGACATCTAAGAGGGCTTCCGTTTGATCGGTTGTCAAATCAGAAGCAACAATGACTGGTGGGGTCTTATTCTCTCCTAAGTAGGCATACTCTAAATTTTTAGGTAAAGGTTTGAGCTCTAGCTTAAGATGTTCCTCTATAGACGGGTTAGTATAGATACATGATCTACCGGCTAATCTAACCCTTCTAACAGTTTGGTTTCTTCATCAATGGAGCTACTCTTTTAAAAATGAGCCTACCATTACCATCTTCCATGTGCTCAACAAGAGCAATCGGTTGAAGCTTCCTGAAGCCCGATGCCCTAAAGAGATAGGGAAAACTGATGATCCTAACTATTGTCTCTACCACATAATATCAAGGCACCCGACGAAGAACTGTTATATCCTCAAGGATAAAACACAAGCATTCGTCGACTCCGGAATCCTCAAACTCTGATTCGTGCAAAAGAAGGTTACTGCTATTATGGTGACCCTTCAGTTCGGATCCATGCTAATGACTCAGGCTCAAAATGAGGTCATTCCAATTCGCGTTGCAAGGATGGGGCTGATCAATCACGATCAACAAGACCGCAGAGCCAAGGCTTTGTCCCTCTAACAACAAGCAAAGGAGAAATGAAGTGGGTCCATCTGGACCTCCTCCAAGATGAGCATTGGACTTCCTCCAAGCTAACATCCCATGCAAAGGCTTTACAAGTCTTCTCAATGACTGACTCGAAGGAGGAGAAGGTCGCCATGGCTACCCAACCAGACTAAATCCACCTACAGGAACGAGATATGGTAGAGGCTACCTTGAGAACCATGATCAACTAGGACCTTCCAAGTAGCTCGAACCCGCCAAGCGAAAGGAAACACGGTTCGATACGGCATTGCAGCCACCATCCATGGGCTTAAAATCCCATTCTAGTATGATATACTGGTTCAATTGGCCAAGATCCCAGCTCATATAACCTTACATAAACTTCTACATTTGTCTAAGGACATGGGGGATGCTTTGAGGGAAGCATTGATGGACAGTGAAGCATTTCTTGCTCACATAACCGAGTCTCCCCAAGATGAAGATCAAATGCAATACTACCAATGCCATCAGTAGAAGCCCTACATCACCTTCACCCCTGATGATATGCTCATCAAGGACAATCATTACAAGCGACCCCACTATTACACTGGGTACGTCAATTCAACCAAGCTTGAGCAAATTCATATCGATCTAGGATCTACTTTGAGCATCATCCCTCGAAGGTTCCTTAGCTTCTTGGGCATTCCACTCTATAAGCTTTCAAGAACAATTGCTACTCTCTTTGGATTCAAGTCCAGTAGTAGCCGATCACTGGGAAAGATCCATCTTAAGTGTCAGATCGATGATCTAAACACAGAGGTGACATGCTATGTCATTGATGTGGAAACACCCTATAACTTGCTCCTTAGACGACCATGGATCCATTCCAATATGATCATCCCATCGACACTTCATCAGTACCTCAAGTCTTTCGATGAGCATGAGGTACTCCAAAGAGTCTATGTTGAGAAGCACCCTTTTAAAGGAGAGGAAAACAACTTCACTGACTCCCTTCTATATGACAAAAAATATACGATTGAGGTAGCCATTTTTGAAGATCTGGACAGTGGCAATGAGGCAGATAGTGAACCCGACCCAAATGAGGATCCTATTTGAGAGATGGAGCCTCTTGTAATTACTTTGGAGGATCTGTGTATAGACCAGTCAATCAAAAATCAGGGTGACTGGGTTTTCAATGATAACATAGAATTTGCTTATGACTGTTCTTCAGGCTCTGAGTATGAAAACTTAGAAACCGATGCTTTATTTTCTAGGCTAGCTTTAGAACTGACTTTGCATATGCCCATAAATGAGTCATACTTGACTTATCAATAGCTGGGTAGCAGAAGATGCCACCTTCATAGTTTCAGCCAAAAGGAGCATTCAAAATCCTATCATCTTAAGGAAAGTTGAATCACAATTGCATCTACTAGTCTCAGGTGACAAAGTTGAAACAACGCTGAATTTTATCATTATAGTCAGCAGGCCCATCGCATAATGATGAAAATGGGCTATAACTTCACTCTAAAACCATGGTTGAACTTTGACCGAGGACCACGGGTCCCATTAATCTCCTTTGTGCCAAAAGGAGAAAGCATCAACTACTTCAATCGAACCAAACATGTGCTTAGATATATCTCCTAGGAAATAGACATGCAACCGAAGCTTGAGAATCTACCAAGCCATTCTTCAGCCATGTCTTGTCTGGTTAGGACACTAATGTCAACATTGGTGCCATGTTCGAAGAGTTCACTGTCAACATGGTTTCATATAACCTAACCATGGAACTCAATGAACCAACAGCATATGATGACCCGAGAATGATCCCTAGGCAAAACACCTTGGGGTACAATAGGAATCGCACTTCAAACCCCGTGAACCGCCAACTGAAGATAAGGTGATCCAAGTCAATATAGGTGACGAAGCTAACCCCAAGCCCATCTTCATCAGCGAGAGCTTATCGCCTGCTAAAAAAGAAAAACTCATATCTCTCGTTCAAGAGTACATTGACGTCTTTGATTGGAGTTATGAAGACATGCCTAGGCTGGACCCAAATGTAGCTATGCACCCCCTCAATATTGACCCCAGTGCCAAGCTAGTCAAGCAACAACAACGATGCTGCCACCCTGAGTTGATGGAGCAGATAGAGATAGGGAATCACAAACTCATTGAGTGTGGATTCATCTGAGAAAAAGCAACATCTAGATTGGCTAGCCAACATTGTCATTGTAATAAAGAAAAATGATAAAATTCAGATTTGTATCGATTTTAGAGATCTCAATCTTGCTTGTCCAAAAAATGAGTTCCCTCTCCCCATCACAAATGTCATGGTTGACAATACATGTGGGTTCAGGAGGATGTCATTCATGGATGGCTTTTTTAGATACAACCAAATCAAGATACATTCGGATGATTAGAAGCACACAGCCTTCAGAACACCTTCGGGAGTCTATTGCTATACAGTAATGCCCTTTGGTCTGAAGAATGTTGGAGCCACCTACCAACGTGCAATGAACACAATTTTTCACGAGCATTTGTGCAAGACGGTAAAATGCTACATTGATGATCTCGCGATCAAAAGTCATTGTAAAGAGAACCACCTCAACGATTTGAGAACGGTGTTCAAAATCATGCAAAAACACCAACTCAAGATGAACCCAAGTCTTTGCTGTGGGTATCATAAGGTAAATTCCTCAGATTTATTGTCACATCCAAAGGGATACATGTTGACCCAGAGAAAGTCAAAGCTATCCGGGATATCCGCCTTCAAGAAATCTCAAGGAACTCAGAGGTTTACAAGGATGTCTAGCCTACATCCGCAGATTCATAGCTAATCTATTCAAAAGATGCCAATCGTTCTAAAGGTTAATGGAAAAGGGTGTTTCGTTCATTTGGGATGATGCCTGTCAAAAAGCCTTCGATGAGATCAAAGGATACCTCACAAAGCCACCCGTTCTAGTCATGCCAGTATCGGGTAAATCATTCTTGATCTATGTTAGGGCTATGCACCATTCTCTTGAAGCACTTCTTACCTAGAAGAATGATGACAGTCATGAATAGGCCATATACTATTTGAGTCAGACAATGATCGGTGCCGAACATCATTATAATCTAGTCAAAAAGAAATATCTAGATCTGGTTTTTGCAATCTAGAAAATGCAACATTACCTAACCAGCCAATCCATCCACATTATTTCAAGAGTCAACCCCTTTAGATACTCATGACAAAGCTAGGGTCTCTAAATTCCAGGCTTGCGAAGTGGGCATTACTGCTTTCTCAATACGACGTAATATTCATACCTCAGAAAGCAGTCAAAGGATAATCAATAGCTGACTTCCTTGCAGATCATCCTATCCCGGATTCTTCTAAGCTCCGTGAAGACATTTCTAGATGAGATGTTTGAATCAAATGTCATCTTCGACTACCAAGTAGGGTAGCTTTATTTTGACAGCACATCACGACGTAGTCACAAGGGAACGATCATCGTAGGTGTGGGGGTAGTGCTTATTGATCCCCATGGTCATATCATTCCTTGAGTCTATTCACTAACTGAGTCATGTTCTAATAATATGGCTGAGTACAATTCCCTCATAATTGACTTACAGCTTGCCCAAGATATGGTTTTACAAGATACCGCTTCGGCCCATTTGGACATGTATTCTATCGCTACTAGAATGTATAAATTTCTAAAAGAATTTGGAAATGGTCCCATGAAATCTATATCCCATAGATCAAAAAGCTCAATAGCTAGGATTAGTTCTAAGGGCATCATATTTCTTCTAGTAATTTTTTCTAAGAGCTGACAGCGGTTACAGACTTTACAGAACTCCTATGTATCCTTAAATAGATTGGGCCAATATATCCCCACATTGGAGAATTTTCTCGATGATTTTTTGGGCCAAAGTGGCTCCCACAAGCTTGCTCATGGAAGAAGGAAAGAACACTACTAATCTCATGGAAGTGATCGTTGATTGGGACATTTAGTGTTGGTGCATTAGGAAGCCTAGACAAATAATTTGCTACTGGGTTATCTGCTCCTCTCTTATCAAGGATTTGCATGTCAAACTCTTGGAGCAAGAGTATCCATCTAATGAGTCATGCTTTAGCATCTTTATTGGCTAAAAGATACTTCAGTGTAGCGTGATTGGTGAAAACCTTGGTCAAAGACTCGATGAGATAGGACCTGAATTTTTCTAAGGTAAAAATAACAGCTAAAACTCCTTCTCTATGATGGAGTAATTTTGATGTGCATTATTTAATGTCCTACTTTCATAGTAGATCACATGAGGTTTTCCATCTATGCGTTGTCCTAAAATAGCACCAATTATAAAATCAGGTGCATCACATATTAACTCAAAGGATGGGGTCCAATTTGGTGCATGAATGATAGGAGCTATGGTGAGCTCCTTTTTCAGATGATCAAAGGCCTTAAGGCATTCACGAGAGAAATCAAAAGGTGTATCCTTGGCTAAAATATTAGTTAAGGCCTAGTAATTTTGCTAAAGTCTTTGATGAACCGTCGGTAAAAACCAGCATGTCCAAGGAATGATCTGACATCCTTGACATTTTTGGGCGGAGGAAGGTTAGATATGAAATCTACCTTAGCTTTGTCAACTTCTATACGCTTATTGAAAACTACATGTCCCAAGACAATTCCTTGTTTGACCATGAAGTGATATTTCTCCCAATTGAGATTTAAAATTTTCTCCTTACACCAGGTTAAGATAAGTTTGAGGTGATGCAAATACTCAGAAAACGAGTCACTAAATATTAAAAAATCATCCATGAAAATTTCTAAGAATCGCTCAACCATATCGAAAAAGATATTGATCATGCACCATTGAAAAATGATGGAAGCATTGCATAACCCAAAGGGCATGCAACGGTAGGCAAAAGTTTCGTACGAGCATGTGCAAGTGGTTTTCTCTTGATCTTCAGGGGCAATGGGGATCTGATTGTAACCTGAATATCCATCTAAGAAATAGTAGAACTCTTGTCTTGCTAAATGTTCAAGCATTTGGTCTATGAAAGGGAGAGGGAAGTGATATTTTCGGGTGCCTAAGTTGAGTTTCCTATAATCGATACAGACTCGCCATCCAATTTGGATTCGAGTGAGAATCAGCTCATTAGCCTCATTCTGGATCATGGTGATCCCAGACTTCTTTGGAACTACTTAGACCAGACTTACCTAAGAACTATCCGAAATGGGATAAATGATCCCATTATCAAGATATTTCAAAATATCTTTCCTAAATGCTTCTTACATTATTGGGTTTAACCTACGCTGGGGATCCCTAGTAGGTTTGGCATCATCTATCAAATAGATTCAGTATTAAACAATGGTTGGACTAATTCCTTTGATATCAGCCATGTCTATCCAATGGCTTCCCTATTTTCTCTCATAATATCTAAGAGGGCTTCCTTTTGACTAGGTGTCAAATCAGAAGAAACGATAACTTGTAAAGTCTCTTTCTCCTCTAAGTAGGCATATTCTAGACTTTCGGGTAAATGTTTGAGCTCCAACTTAGGGAGGTCCTCTATAGATAGGTGAAGTTAGACTTGGGGTTCTATATCCAAGGGTTTATGTTGCCAACTTAATGCAGATACATAATCTACCGACGGATCTCGCTCTTCTACAAGCCTAATGTTCTCATCGAAAATCTCCTCAAGACAAAGATCTGACTTACACTCTCCTTCTTGCTATTCACTAGAAATTCCCTAGATAAAGTTCGCCGCTAGAGGTTGATCAGATAGATCACTAGGCTATTTTCCTAGATTAAAAATATTGAGATCAATAGTCACGTTTCCAAAAGATAATTTCATTTGACCGGTTCTATAATTAATCAAATTATTTAAGGTTGCTAAGAACGATCTACCTAAAATAACTAGGATTTGACCTTTAACATTGAAAAACGAGCTGCATTTCCCAGATTATAAAATCAATGGAAAAAATAAACTCTCCAACCATGACCAAAACATCCTCTACCTCTCCCTTGGGAATTTTATGGATCTATCAGCTATATAGGGTGCATCTGGTTGGCTTCAATTTACCTAGCCCTAGCTGTTGATAGACTAAATAGGAAAGAATATTTACACTAGCTCCTAAGTCTAGAAGTGTCTTATCAATGAAAATAGTTTCTATGAAATATGAAATAGTAGGACAACCAGGGTCCTTATATTTCAGAGGCATGGGCTTTGAAAGTATGTCACTGAGCTAAAAAGACTTTCTTGGGAACATCAGTGGTTCTTTTTTAGTGCACAAACACTTCAAGAATTTTGCATAAGAGGGAATTTATTTGATTGCATCTAAGGGAGGTATGTTGATCTTGACTTGTTTAAAAATTTCTAGGATTTTTTCCACCTGGGGAGAGTTTTTTCTAGGTCTGAGTCTATCTGAAAAGGGAGCAACAAACTTATACCTAACTAGATTAGGCTCAGTCTCGGGTTTAGCTTCTTGACCATTGGAAGGAGTTGATTTATCAGAAGGAGTGTTTTGACAAAGAGAAGGGGTTTAATCCGAAGGCATTCTAATTTGGTTATCTATCTGTTTCTCTAATCGCAAGGTACGAACTGCATTCACTTGAGCTGGGTGGGTTGAACTTGATCTCGTATCCTTAGGGTTTGCAACAGGTTGGCTTAGAAAAATTTCTTTTTCTCTTTCACTCATGGCACTAGCTAGTTGACAAAGTTGGGTTTCTAACCTAGCTATGGCTTGAGTGTTTGAGTTGAGCATTTGACCGGTTGTCTCCATGAAAGAATTCAGAGTGTTGGATAACTGAGTTAACATGTTAGTGGCCTGTGTAGAAGCTTTAATCATAGTCTCTAAACCCTTTTCAAAGACATTGAGATGTTTATCATGATCAGAACTTTGAAGGAATGGGATTTACAGATTGATAATGAGGAGGCTAGTTTGGATAAGGCAGATTGGGTTGTTGAAAATTATTTGGTGAGTTGAATGGACTGTGTTTCCACTAGAAAATTATTGGGTTGCAGTGAGAGTGAAGTTTTAATTTTGGAGAAGTTTCCTAATTCTATGCAAATTTTGGGTGATTTTTCCAACCCGGATTGTAAGTTGGAGAAAACAGATTATTTTGATGATGCTAGAATGAAGCATTCATCTGCTCTAGTGGTTGATTCTTTCCTAAGAGAGGACATTCATCTGAAACATGGGCTAGAGAAAGACAGTTATGACATCCTAAGGCAGAAACTTGATTGATTTGAGCTGGGTCTCGTTCTTTAGTTTCTAAGGCTACTAACCTACGCAGGATTGTATTCATATTTGCTTCAGAGGCTATGTTTGACTCTAAGGAAAGACCATTGAATTTGGTTGGGGGAACTGATGAAACTCTTTCATCATAGTATTCCCACTGCATGGTTTTCTCAGATAAACTCTCTAAAAATCCCAAGCCTCATCAACATGTTTCTTCATGAAATTCCCTTTGGCACATAGATTCTAAGGAAGTCTTTGAAAAATAATTCAATCCTTCATAGATCATTTGGCATAATCGCCACTTTTTAGACCATGGTGAGGCATTAGATAAGAAGATCCTTAAACCTTCCAAAATACTTCCAGAATAGCTCCTCTGGGACTATCTTAAAATTCTGAATGATATTTCTAAGCTTACTATTTTATGGATTGGGAAATTTTTTTTAAAAAGAGGGTAACAAATTCATCCCTTGTTGAGATAAAATTTGTCGGTAGGTTATACAGCCATTTCTTGGTTTTGTCCTTAAGAGCAAATGGGATAAATCTAAGCTTAATCGCATTCTTAGATAATTCTCTAATCTTAATCATAAGACAAATTTTCTCAAATTTGGAGATAAAAATATAAGCATCTTCGGATTCATTTCATAAGAATTTTGGAAGCATGTTTATGAAGTGCGGTCTGAGCTCAAACTTAGCTGCATTAACATCTGGTAGCCTAATGCAAGACGGGATTACATTCCTCGTGGGATAACACGTGTCTTGAAGAATGGGTGGATTAGGATTTGTCAATTCTTTAGTCTCAAAAATTGGTTCAATATGAATTAATCGATTGGTATTATCCCTAATCCAAACTTGCATACACCAAAATAAATTCCTTTTGGAATTTTTTTCTTAAAAAAAAGGAAATTAGGAGAAAGATCTAAGAAAAACAAAAGTTAGTTATGTTATTTTTTGGAGAAAAAACTAAAAGACCTAAAAGATAAATGAGAGAAAAGAGGAAGGATAAAAAAACCTAACTAAAAAAATTAAGAGCAATCACTTTGAAACAACCACTCTTAATTTTAGGGTTAAGCCTAGACTCAACTAGACCAGCTCCTAACCAAAAACTCCTCGAGTGAAAAGATTAAAGTTTACTCGGTCAGTAAGCCAGGTAAGGATAGTACTAGAGGGAGGCCAAAGACTAGTTAAGTACTTCTTTTCTTACGAATCGATTTATGCAACCCCTAAACCTTATCTTAGATACTAACGGATTTAAGTAAACTTAAACCGGTTCACTTAAGAATTTCTTTTTTCTTAATGAGCTCGAGTCCTTAGAGGCCAATGTCTAACGAGTTTTAAAAGGCTTGGATTTATATAGTAAGGAATTAGTGATTTGTGGGCTAAGAAAAGGGTGATGAAATCCTTCACCTTATCTTGATTAGGGGGTTTTTGCCCTTAATAGTATTTTCAAGTGAGTGCTCAGATCAAAATGCTCAAACCACTTTGGTGAATTCCTACTAACTATATGTAATGCAATCCTAGGAATTAAAAGTAACTACAAAAGGATACAATTAAAGAAAATCTTTTTGTTTTTTAATTAGGGTTAACAATTAAATAAATGTGAGAAAGAGAGCTTTTATCTGAATTTATTATCTTGTTAGTAGTTGTTCAAGTGGAAGGTGGATTTTATTAGGGTCGACAAGAGAAATTTTTTATTTTTTATTAGTTCCTAATTGTCTTTAATTGTGAGAAACTAAACTAGAGGGTGGAATCAAAAATACTAGAAAGATGACTTATCTTTTTAAGCAAATCTTCAATTTTCAAGATTCAAATTTGTTCCTTCACAAGAAAACACACGATCAAAGAATCAAAATAGAAAAATCCTAATTACACGCACCTTCCTTGGCAACGGCGCCAAAAACTTAATGTGTTATGAAAATAGTGTCAAGATTACAAGTGCACAATCAAGTAATATGTGTGTAGGAAATATTCTAATTTGAATCCTAGAGTTGTGTGTGGACAAAGAAGAGTGAAAGTGAAGAGATATAGAGAGTATGTGATTATTTACACATAAAAAAAACTAGACCAAAAGGGGAGAAAGAGAGTGAACAAATAAAAGAAAATAAAAGAATAAACAAGGAGGAGAAATAAAGAAAATAGAAAGAATAAAATCAAGACTAGAAAAATTAATCAAAGCGAGGAAAATCAAAATAAGTAAAATATGGAGGAAATCAAGTAGAGAAGATAGGAATTTGAATTGAATCCACTAGTTAATTATATTTAGGATTTATGAAATACTCTCATTTTATCACATTTTACTTTAGATTTACTAAGTGTAGACTATCAAACCACTTAACTAAAGCGTAACCTATCAAATTATCATCTAAGTAAAATTTTCATTCATGAAAAGAACAATAATTAGATAGTAATTCTAGAATTCATAAGTATAACCTAGCAAATAACTTAAGATAAACATAGATTATCAATTCTTCTTCTACCAATTAGTTCTCTAGTTGATTATCCTAAACTTGATCATTTTAAGCATAAAAAGAGCAATCCATAAATCATAAAAGAAATCAAACTAGTTTCATACATTCTAGAATTCCTACAATATTTAGTTACACATTTTGGAAATTAAAAATAAGAAAATAAAATCTAGGCTAGAAAGCATAAAAGAAAGAGAATAAAAATAAAACTAACTACAACAAGTAACAACAAGAACAAGAAAATAAAGATCTAAACTATGAGCATAAAGGAAATCTAACTAATGAAAAATAAAAGAGCATAAAAGTAAATCTATATTATGAAAAAATTGTAAGAAAATAAATTCTACAAAGCATAAAAATAAACAACGAAAATAAAAAGCATGAAAGTAAATCTATACTACAAAGCATGAAATAAATCTAATCTACCATAAAAAGAAAATAAAATCCTAAAACATGAATTTCTAAAATAAAAAATAAAAAAATAAAAAAATAAAACTTACATTGCAAGGGGTTGGCCCCTTAAAAGCAAATCTTCATCTTCATCTTCATCAACAAAGAAGAAGAAAAGAAAATTTAAAAGATGGAGAAATTTTTTATTAATTGCAAATAAAGTTTATAATTTTGGAAGGTCTTCTTAATTAAGAGTGACCCTCCTCTCCAAATAGAGTTTTTATCAAAATTTTCACACTCAAACCCTCACTCTCCGCCCCTATTTATAGAATATTCCAATCAATATTAGCCCTTAGATCAAACTTATTCCCCAAGTTATACAATTTCAACCTTTGATTAGTAACTATTTACTTGTATCGATACTAGTATCGTCACTAGTATCAATATTGATATCAATACAAGTATCGATACTCCTATAGATTCTTCTTCGATTCCTCTTCTTTTGGCTAAAGTTCTTTGGCTCTTTTTTGTGGGCTTCGATGAGCTTCTTTTATCTTGATCTTGGGCTTTAATAAGGGTTGAAAAATGAGAGAATTTTGAGTTCTTTTGGGATCTTATTACTTAATCTTTTATTTCCTACAAATTAAGATAAAAATATTTATTAGCAAATATTTTATTCAAAATAAGATAGATAATAAGGGTATAAAAGTGTAATAAAATATAATGATCACAAGACCAACGTCAAATTCTAACCCAAATGGGAAGGCCTGTTCATAGTAGAGACAGTCTACTCAAATGGGGCATACATATGATCGATCCAAACGGTAACAAGCTTATAGCACCAATCAACGGGAAATTTTTTAAGAAATATTACCCTTGAATTGTGTCTTTTCATCTGCCCATGGAGATATCGGTCACGTTTAAGTTTTCAACTCTGACCATGAGAATTACTTCCCAACTGAAACTATCACAACTCAATCTCAATAAAATCCCCCAGTGAGTTATCAAGTTAACACTACACCTCTGTGTAACCCTGGGAATCCCAAGCCACCGTCATGTTAACATTACACCTCTGAATGGTTTGCATTTCTTTGGGTGTGATTGGTTAATACCACACCTCTGTCGGCCCCTCTTCCAAAATCGATCAGTTAACATTACACTTCTATCAATTTCTCATATCGTTAAGTTAACATTACACTTCTAAACGGTAGTTGTCCCTTGGACTCCCATGAATTTGACACGTTAATACTATACGTTTGTCAAATTCCTCAGTACTGTTATGTTAACATTACACTTCTGAACAGTACTAACTCTACAAACCTGATACATTAATATTACACCTCTATCAGTGTCACTTTATCAACCGGTTAACACTACACCTCTATCGACTCCTCTTTGACGAGTTGAACCTCGTAACTCGATCATTTCGCCCTCAGAGTTGTTAGCAATTCTAAATTTCATATGATATGTTAACATTACACTTCTATCGTTCAACTCTATAATTCAAAAGCAAAGTTCTTTATTGCTAATAGAGCTAAGCTATTACAAAAGCAAAAGATGCGACATAGGGATGAGTCAAGAATTAAGAGTGATACAAAGACTTGATGTGCTCAATACACTTGGCCATCTTTGCGTTGTGCACGTCAAGAGCACCTTTCACAGTTTGCTCCCTTAGAACCTCTGGATCAGCTGGAAGTGCTTTGGCCTCAACAGCATGTAATCGGGCTAGCTCCATCTTTAAGCGCTCCATTCTATGGGCCCCCTCGGCAGCCAATTCTGCAGACTTAGCTTGGAGTTCTTCTATTTGCTTCTAGGCCATCTCCAATTTGGCCTACGCTTTGGCTATGATAGCCTTAGCCCCATTGATGGTGGCCTCCCTTTCTAAGATGGCACTAGCGATTTCAACATTCTCAATATCGATCGCTGCAAGACGAGTGGTTAACTCTTGCAGATGCTGGTTGACCTCTTCTACCTCCTTGCGGGCTATCTCCTCAAGTCTACGACATTCTTCCATAAAAACTGAAGCTACGGCGGCAACAACATCAGCCTCACAAAGATTCTGCAACTCTAAAAATGGAGTTTAGCCTGGTCGATCATTCTCTTGTAAGACTCGGTATGTTCAACTCTTGCAGGTGATGCAAGCATGTCAAGCTGACTCTGCAACAAATGCTTAGTGCATGAGGATAGGCCTTTGCCAGCAGTCAAGCACTCTTGACACTCTGGATGAACAATCTCATCAAGATCTGAATCTCGACTCAATTGAGTTATCGGAGTCCGGAGATAGAGGAACTTCTACTTGCCTCGACGAGCCCACTTCAGTTGTGATGGCTAAAGCCTCAATCATGGCAGGAGGCGCGATTGTTGTCGTCTAGAGTTGACCCCCGCCTGACATGAATAACTGAGCAAGTGAAGCTAACATGCTCGAAACATCAATCGAGGCTACAGAAGCAGACTCATTGTGACCAAAGGCTCAGAACACCATGCTACCAATGCTGTTGTTATAGATGGGACCGTAGGCTCATCATCAACAGTGGTAACCTCAATTTCTGGTTCGACATGATTTTTCGGTATTGCCGTAAGTCCACTCTTAACTTGAGATCATGGTTTGACCCCCGACTCATCCCCTTAGGGAATGGAGAAATCGATACATCTCCACTTGATTCAGATGAATTTTCAATGAAGCTTAGACACTTAGTAATGGGCTCGGCAATGGGAGAAGGTGCGG
This sequence comes from Asparagus setaceus, assembly GCA_012295165.1. Taxonomy (NCBI): domain Eukaryota; kingdom Viridiplantae; phylum Streptophyta; class Magnoliopsida; order Asparagales; family Asparagaceae; genus Asparagus; species Asparagus setaceus. The sequence goes on from CM022703.1 coordinate 1,239,222, forward strand.
TCAGCGTGGCATCAACTTCTAGTTTAGGGTTCAGTGTTTATAGAATACGAGAGATGAGGTGTTAGTCATCAAGTTGAAAGAGCTACATCATCCCTGTGATGAAATCATACATAGGATGTAAGGAGATCCGTCTGCGTTGTCTCCTCGGCGGATTCATCAGGGTTAGTGATGTAAGCGTCGGTACCATAGTTGACCCTCTCATCCTCCCCCGAATCCACCCAATCGACTCGCACGGATTCATTATTTGCAAGCAAGGAGCATGCAATGTCAGAGTGCATATTTATTGAATCTAGATGATGGCAAAGAAGGAAATTACCTGAAGCAGGCATATACTGCCACTGTTCATGTGCTGAAGATTCAAGAGACTTTTCTTTGCCTCAGGAGATTTCTCTAAGGTCAAAGATTTCTCCTTCATCGGCAACTCCAAACGTCCATATTTAGGTTGTTCTTGGGGGCGGTGAACTTGTCGTGGTCTCTTCCCATGAGTATCTCTATACGTTGCTTCTTGAAGGACCATCAGCTCTCATATGCTATTACTGACAGGCCGACACGGTGGCAACTTCTCAATGGCACATCTGATTCATTGTCATCCCCATCTAGCCCTACTTTTGCAAGATCCTCTCTGAGTCCAGGCGCTCTACTTTTGGATCCCTTCTAGGAAGCTTCCTTATACTTGCGGATGATCAATTTCACTCCGGTCTTATTTACCTTGAAGTGCAAACTATGAACATTCACCGGGCTGTACCATTTATAGAACCCTAAAGTCATGTAGTAGTTAGGGGTTTGGTATGATAAAATGAACTTGGCTCCGTTACCTCCAGCGGCAAAGTGGTACCATGCGTGGGCTCCGTCCACGAGACTTCTAGAGTGTAGCAGCTCTATATTTTGATTACCAACATAAAGTTGGTCATACCCAAACTACCACATGAAATGGCAAGGAAGATAGGGCTCAATGAAACACTCTGTCCCATTCAAGCGAGCGATGAGATGCCTGGGTCTAATATTAACAAACTAGTTGAAGTAACTACTGGTTAAACAGGTGAAACCCTTAGGTCCAGTACCGTCTTCAAATTCATTACCGAATTTGGTCCCTCCAATATCAGGGAAGCAACAATATAGATGATAATGATCCTTGTTCCACACAATTTGGCAGATCCCTGCAGCATACTTGACCGTCCACTTTGAGGACTCAGATCGCAGAATAACGCGGACTTCGCTCACTTTGTATGACCGACATAAGCAAAGAACAGTGGAGTGTATACCACACCATCAGATAAGTGTACAGTAACTCCACCCTGGAATTTGGCACTTCTTATCTCGAGCAATCTTGTTGCTGGTTCAGATATTCTATTGTCAACTCGCTCAATCCATGATGGATGCAGCTGATTATGGCCGACATCAAGACCAAATTGTATCCATGAGCAAGCAGAACTGCCGAGTATAACACCTTGATAGATATGCAGTCCTTTGATCGAGAGGGCATGATACATCCTTTCAACCAGATTGAAGGAACCCTGCAAGTAAAGCTTGGGCAGTGATAGGTTCTTTAGCCAGGTGGTGGAAGCTTTCAAACTTATCTTCCGCTTTAAATCCATGCTCTTCTGATTTAGCGGTGTGGATTACCGGACCATGCTTGAAATTCTATTCTCCACCTCAACACCAGTACTGGGTGGAATGGGCTCCACATTCCCCTTTTTGCTCATGTTTCTGAAGAGATACTCTGCCTAAGACACGCGAGCAATGTGTGGACCATGTGCTGCATTCACAACCATTTGGTGGCAGATGTGAAAATGGCAGACCAGCTCCCGGAACATCTCACCAACAAGAGCATAATGCTCATTCCAGAAAAATTTTATATTTGGACATCAATCATATGTAGTTGTATATATAGATGACATTCTAATTTTCTCTTCAACCAAAGAAGAATATAAAAAACACCTGTTAATAGTCATGGAAACTACTAATAAATAATAGAATTATTCTTAGTCCTAACAAGATTGAGTTATTTAAAGCTGAAATAGAAATTTTGGGCAAATATATCAAAATGGATGAATAGAACTCCAAAGAACATATATATTAAAAATAAAAGAAGTTCCCGATGATTTTTCAACTCTTAAAGAATTACAAAGTTTTCTAGGTTTACTAAACTATGGAAGAAAATTCATACCTCATCTTTTGGCAAGAGTAGAAAATTTATAAAAGAAACTTACTGAAATGCAAGCAAAGTATAAACAAGAAAGTGCTAAATAATCTAGAAGATGGAATCTTGACAAAATCAATTACTCTAACAAATTTAGAAAGATTGAAATTAAAAATAAAAGATCTAATTATAGATCAAAAATCTTATACTATCCTTTAGATACAAATGACATTATTTTACAAACACATGCTTCGATCTTTTAAGGTGAACATAGAGGTAGTAGCTTATGCATCCGAAAATTTGAAAAGACAGAACAAAAATATGCTACTTATGACAAAAACTTCTTTCTATAAAATTAGCTATAAAAATCTAAAGATATATCTTCTTGATAAAAACTTTATTATTGAAACTAATAATAAAGATGTATCTCAATTTTAAAGAAAAAATTATTAATAATATTGAAGAAAATCTTAGAAGAATTAGAATTGCTATGTATTTAGAAATCTATTCATATGACGTCAAATATTTCCTTAGATATACTAATTTTGCAGCTGATCTTTTTTCTAGGCCATGTCTGACAAAGAGCTAGGAGAAAGGGTGCAGAAAGCACTAAATGATCATGACGAGTCTATAAAGAGGCTCAATGAAGAATGGACAAAGAAAGGGAAGAAAGCTAAAGCTACTCCTTCTCAAAATATTTCATCCATAGATGAACAAAGAACTCCTATTGAAACTTAGCAAAACATGAGTTCAATAGGATTCAGGCCCACTGGCCTTCCAAGACCTACTGGTCTAAGACCCATAGGTCAGCATTCTCAACCCACTGGTCAAAGCATTCAACCCACCGAACCCATTTCTTTCCTTAAAGCTACCATAAAAGAATAAAATAATAGCGGATTGAAAAATAAAAACCCAGAAGATTACGATCTTCTAAATGGCATTTTCAAAGCTGTTCAAAAAGGCAAAAGCAGAACTATAAATTTCTACCTTACATAGTGAAAAGAAAAATTGAAAGAAAATAATGCAGACATTACAGCGAAAAACAGAGGACGTCAAGAAGCCAAAAAAAGGTAGAAATGTGGCAAAATATTTTTCTACAGTAAAATCTCTAGCTCTAACAAAAAAAAAAGGGCAACATGTTTGAAGGCTACTCTCCTAAGCAGAGACAATTAAAGAGTATCCTCGAAACTTTTGGTCCATCAGATTTAGTGAGTTTAAGGAGTGAAGACTTCCTTGAACTAATGAAGTTTTTTTAAAAAATTAATACGGAAAACTCAAAGTCGTAGAATCAGAATCTCAATTTCAAAAGCTCTTAGGATTGCATAATCCACAAATAGTTAATGATCAATTCTTGCTAAAGTTCTTCAAAGATCTTTAAGAAACAGGAATCGAGGGTCTACTCGGCAAACATGAGTTGACACTAAATGAAAATAACATACCAAGGGTTTTAGTTTGTTTCCATGAAATTCCTAAATATAAAGTACAAATTGAAAAGGAACTTGTTCACAAGATATATCTCTGTACCAATAACCCTGAAGATTTTGAAAATATCATACCCCCAGTATGTTTTAAAACCATAATGTAGTACTGTACAAAATACCAAAATATATTTATGTTCTGAATTTGTTCTATCTAGAAAGAAAGACAATATATAAAGATGTACTCCTCAGTTCAACTTTGGGAACTCCACAAAGTCATTGAAGATCCGCAACTCCTAAAGATCAAGTTCAACAAAAAAGTCTTTGTAGAAGAAAGTGAATGTTGGATTGCTACAATAGAATTCTTCGACACCATTTGGGAATTATCCAGTTTAGTCCCATCCATAAAAATTGAAAATGGGATAATTTTGTTTGATTAGCAAGCAGCAGCTTTGGCCCCTAAATTAAAATCCAACCACACATAAATTATAAAGGGTTTTATCGATTCACTCCACTTAGGAAGGATGAAAAAAGAATTAAGGAATTCTTTCTACCTCAATCATGATCTTGAGCCCCTTCAATCAATAGTGGCATCAACCTCAGATCATATGAAAGACGAAGAAGAAGGGTAGGAAAATTCCACAATTCACATGGATCAATTGAAAATAAACACAGAGAAGCAAGGTGGACCTACTGATAGAGCCACATGATCAAAGCATCCTCCCCAACCGCTCAACGCCACAAGATAAAGACATCCTCAACTACCGCACTCACAGTTATTAAAAGAAAGAATCTATCTTTTATAAAGTATGTTGTCTGCACTTACCAAAGTGACATCAATGGAATTTGCTTTTGATAAAGTAATTGCTTTTAAAGAATTATTAAAGATAAAAAAAGCATGACGATGGGGCCCAATGCGCACCCAGTGAACCTTGTGCTCTCAACTTTTCTTTAGAAGAAAGTATGAAGGATAACTTCTTCGGATATAAATAGAGGACTCCCTAGCTTTAGAGAGGCGTCAAAGTTTAGACTAAGTTTTCCTTTTGTATTCAGAGTGTTTCTTTATGGGTTTGTGTTATTGTGAATTTTAGTTTTTAAGTTTCTTTCTTAGCTCGTACTGCATGCCTTGGGAAAAATCTTGTAATCAAATTGGTAAGAAATATAAAGTATGTATAATTGTAATCATATTGACATCAAAACTTTTAAAGTTTTTGTAATGTCTGAAATGTCTTCATCATTTTAAGAAGAGTCGAGTAAATACTTTCTATTTCATAAATTGAAGAATTTATTTCACTTGGGATATCTATAATGTTTTGGGTATAGATTCCATATTCTTCTAGGTCTTTAACAATTATTTCTTGAATATTTGTTGGGCATTTATTTCGTAATGACCCTCTTCATGACATTTGAAACATTTACATCCCTTTTAAATTTTTTCTTTTGAATACACCTTTTGCTAACATATTTTTTCCTTTTTAAATTTCTTTTTGAATTAGGGTTTCCACATTCTTTTTATTATTCTATATCGTGGTTTTCTTTTATATTCTTTTCGAGAATAATCTTTATATTACGGGCTACAACCAAAATTTTTATTAATGTGTTCATCTTACTTCTTATAGCAGTTGTAAGCTAGTTTTGATGACTTAATTTTATTTATTTATTTTATGGCCTTTGCTTCTAGGTAATATTCTATAATAGTGTCCATATAGTCTTTCTTTAAGACTCCTATATTATGTGTTGAATTAGTATTTTGATCTGGATATATAGATATTCTCATTTTATTATATCTATCTTCTATAATCGTGTTCCATAGAATTGGGATTTTGGAAAAAAATGTTTCAACCTAAATAGCTTCTGATTTGTGCCGGTTAACTTGAAAGGGTAACCAATATATGTTGCTGCAAATTCTTCTAGCATACATATATCACATAGGTTTAATTTTAACAATAAATTTTCAAACTTGATGTGTTGTGAAAATAGTGTCGAGATTGCAAGTGCACAATCAAGTTATAGTATAGATATAATATCGATCCCGAGGAAGGTGTGTAGGAAATATTCTAAGCTAGATCCTAGAGTTGTGTGTGGTCAAAGAGGAGTGAAAGTGAAGAGATATAAAGAGTGTGTGATTATTTATCCATGAAAGAAAACTAGCAAGAGGGGAGAAAGAGAGTGAACAAATAAAAAATAAAGAATAACAAGGAGGAGAAATAAAAAAATAGAATTCAACAAAATCAAAACTGGAAAAATTAACCAAAAGAGGAACAATCAAAACAAGTAAAAGATGGAGGAAATCAAGAGAGAAGATAAGAGTCTAGAATTAAATCTACTAGTTAATTTCATTTAAGATTTATGAACTACTATATTTTTATCACATTTTACTTTAGAGTTACTAAGCATAGACTATCAAACCACTTAATGAAAGTATAACCTATTAAATTATCATCCAAGTAAAATTACTATTTATGAAAAAATAATAATTAGATAGTAATTCTAGAATTCATAAGCATAACCTATCAAACCACTTAAGATAAGCATATATTATTAAATTCTTCTTCTATCAATTAGTTTTCTAGTTGATTATCCTAAACATGATTATTTTGAGCACAAGAGAGCAAACCATATATCATAAAAAAATCAAATCAGTTTCATACAATTCTAGAGCTTCTATAAGATTTAGTTGCACATTTCGGAAAATAAATAAAATAAATAAAATCTAGACTAGAAAGCATAAAAGAAAGATAATAAAAATAAAAACTAACTACAAAGAGAAGAATAAGAATAAGAATAAGAAAATAAATATATAAACTAAGAGCATAAAAGTAAATCTATACTACAAAAGAAAAATGCAAGAAAATAAATTCTATAAAGTATAAAAATAAACAACAAAAATAAAAGAGCATGAAAGTAAATCTACACTACAATGCATGAAATAAATCTAATCTATCAACATAAAAAGAAAATAAAATCCTAAAATATGAATTTCTAAAATAAGAAAATAAAAGAGAAAAATAAAAACTTACATTGCAAGGGGTTGGCCCCTTGAAAGTAAATCTTCATCTTCATCAACAAAGAAGAAAAATAAAATTGAAAAAGGATGAAAATTTTTTATTTATTGTAAACTTAAAAAGTTTATAAATTGGAAGATCTAATTAAAAGTCCTCCTCTCTAAAAAGGAGTTTACAAAATTTTTCACACTCTCAAATCCTCACTCTACCCTGCTATTTATAGATAACAAGAATCTCTCACAACCCTTAGATTTATCTTAGCCCCTAAGGAACCCTCACAACTATAGGATTTGGCTTAGACCCCCAAGTAACCCTCATAACCATAAGATCTCTCAAAATAATCTACTCCATTGATTTAATAGTTGAGAGATGGGCTTTGTGGGCTTCATTTCTCTTATATTTAATTCATTTAAAACTATTGGGCTTCTCTTGAATGCTTTTGGGCTTCTTAGGATTTAGTTAGGCCTTCAAATAATTGAATATATATATATATATATATATATATATATATATATATATATATATATATATATATATATATATATATATATATATATATATATATATATATATATATATATATATATATATATATATATATATATATATATATATATATATATATATATATATATATATATATATATATATATATATATATATATATATATATATATATATATATATATATATATATATATATATATATATATATATATATATATATATATATATATATATATATATATATATATATATATATATATATATATATATATATATATATATATATATATATATATATATATATATATATATATATATATATATATATATATATATATATATATGCATTAAATTTGGTTTCTATCATACCCTACTACTAATAAAATTTTAGAATCTTCCAATCTGGATAGCTCAGTCTCATCAAGATAGGTGATTTTCATGTATAATATTTTAAATTTTACTTTCCATTGGGAGATATTGCCTTTTCTTTGTGGTTGAATATTCTAAGCACGAATTTGACTTTATTTCTTTTGATTTGATTTGATTCTTAATTACGTGCCAAGTTATTAATAATTACTGACCAAGAAAGTGATGAGTGCTGGGATTTTGCTTCTAAACTTAGTCGTGGGCTTTGGATTTACACATTCTAGGCTTCATTATAGTTCTTTTGGACTCTTATTTATTAAATCTTCATTAACCTCAGAATTAAGATAAAACTCTTATTAATGATATTTTATTCAAAATAAAATAGATAATGAGGGTATAAAATGCAATAAAATACAATGATCATTAATCTTTTGTTTCATAAATTTTTTCTCTGTTAAGTCTCTGTATAGAAATGTCATTAGCCTTCCTAGCATTAATTCTTTTGTTTCAGCTAATTTGATATTTTGTAATTCTTGGGTATGCATTTTTTCTATGTTTTTAAGCCATGCAAGAGCATGTCCTTCCCACAGACTAGTTGAATATTCCATAAAATTTTCTTTTGTCATTTCTTTGAGCAATGTTATAACATGGAAATGACTAAGTGTTAATCCTCCCAGTGAGCCATGCCCGAACTAGCAATACACCACACCAACTTGACCCTATACGGGATGAGTCGAATGGCGTCATCTCGACCCTACCAAGGAGGGGTAAAAGCGTTCTCACTTTCGGACCCGTTGTTTAAGGCCGACTCCATGCCTCTCCATTTTTCAAAACTAAGTCGAAGAGCTATCAATCCGAAATGGCTGAGCTAAAAGGCGTTATTTATCGACCCACTCACAAAACCGAGTCGAAAGGCGGTCAATCTCGAACTCTACGCTGATAATCAATCACCATCACATTAAATACATGGTCGGAGTCATCATTACATTGGCCCTGAAAGTGTTAATGGCACATCAGACCTCGTCATCATAGTCACCATCACATTAATCGCATAGGTGACTCATACCACCCGCAACCGACACCTGTAAAGCATCAGCCGAATAAACTGACTGCTTGGACTCTACCGAAATTATGCAACTACCCTCCTGGACCTACTATAAATAGACGCACTGTCCACTGCATGATGGTAAGCGAACTTTTGCAACTTAACGCACTGCAATCAATACTTTTCTCCTCCACTTAAGATTACTACTGACTTGACCGTCGGAGGAACCACCGGAGATCCCAACTCCGATCCTCTTACATACTTTTTGTGTGCAGGACCAAATTCTCTGAACAATAATCAACCATCGGAGAAGATTGAGGAACCCTAAAACCCTACATAATCTACACTAAAGATAGGTGATTTTCATGTATAATATTTTAAATTTTACTTTCAGTTGGGAGATATTGCCTTTTCTTTGTGGTTGAATATTCTAAGCACTAATTTGACTTTATTTCTTTTGATTTGATTTGATTCTTAATTACGAGCCAAGTTATTAATAATTCTTGACCAAGAAAGTGATGAGTGTTGGGATTTTGCTTCTAAACTTAGTCGTGACTTTGGATTCGCATTCTAGGCTTCATTATAGTTCTTTTGGGCTCTTATTCATTAAATCTTCATTAACTTGTAAATTAAGATAAAACTCTTATTAGAGATATTTTATTCAAAATAAAATAGATAATGAGGGTATAAAAATGCAATAAAATACAATGATCAATAATCTTTTGCTTCTTAAATTTTTTCTCCTGTTAAGTCTCTTTATAGAAATGTCATTAGCCTTCCTAGCATTAATTCTTTTGTTTCAGCTAATTTGATATTTTGTAATTCTTGGGTATGCATTTTCTCTATGTTTTTAAGCCATGCAAGAGCATGTCCTTCCCACAGACTAGTTGAATATTCCATAAAATTTTCTTTTCATTTCTTTGAGCAATGTTATAACATGGAAATGACTAAGTGTTAATCCTCCCCCAGGAGTCGACACATGCCCCGAACTAGCAATACACCACACCAACTTGACCCTATACAGGATGAGTCGAATGACGTCATCTCTCGACCCTACCTAAGGAGGGCCGAGTCGAAAGGCGTTCTCACTCGGACCCCGTTGTTTAAGGCCGACTCCATGCCTCTCCATTTTTCAAAACTAAGTCGAAGAGCTATCAATCCAAAATGGCCGAGCTAAAAGGCGTTATTTATCGACCCACTCACAAAACCGAGTCGAAAGGCGGTCAATCTCGAACTCTACGCTGATAATCAATCACCATCACATTAAATACATGGTCGGAGTCATCATTACATTGGCCCTGAAAGTGTTAATGGCACATCAGACCTCGTCATCATAGTCACCATCACATTAATCGCATAGGTGACTCATACCACCTAAATCACACACTCAAAGCATCACCAATAAACTGACTGCTTGGACTCTACCGAAATTATGCAACTACCCTCCTGGACCTACTATAAATAGACGCACTGTCCACTGCATGATGGTAAGCGAACTTTTGCAACTTAACGCACTGCAGTCAATACTTTTCTCCTCCACTTAAGATTACTACTGACTTGACCGTCGGAGGAACCACCGGAGATCCCAACTCTGATCCTCTTACATACTTTTTGTGTGCAGGACCAAATCCTCTGAACAATAATCAACCATCGGAAAGATTGAGGAACCCTAAAACCCTACATAATCTACACTAAATCCCCTTGTTTGATGTCAGACATGAACAATTTGGCTTCCACAGTGGGGCCTCTTTTTCTTCTTCATACAAGATGGCTGATTATGATCGTTCAAGCTGATCATCAGTTCCTTCCACTGAAGAAACACATATTGCGGGCTACATCACTCAAGCCCAGTTAGAGGAGTCTGCCCGAAGAATTTCCCAATCTCTTCAGCATCAGTTCGCCTCCTCTGCTAATGAACTCCTCAGCCGGATTCCTCCTCAGTAGCCTTCTCCGTCATTCATCGCTCCTCCCGTTGTGGGTCAATTTGAACAACGAACACGGGAAGAGCATATTGAATACACTTTTCCTCCGCCTCGCCAACAAACTCAGTTCGTTGCTCATCCCGACAACCTTCACCAGATATGGAAGCAACGGGTGAGAGTCCCAGTCTAGGCCATGGCGGCCATGAACACGCCATGTGGACAACATCTCGCATTGCCAGATACCGTCACGCTGCTCCAGGCCCCTCCACCACTAACTTTGCGTCTGGTTATGACCGGACGTTTAATAATATTGCAGACACCATCGGAGGAAATACTCTACTCGCCAATTGGATAATGAATACCCCACATGCCAAGCTCAAAATGCCACATATTGAGAAGTATAAAGGTGAGGGAGATCCAAGGAGCATGCACAGAACTTTTATGAGCTGATGCACATGCAGCAAGTGACCGACCCGATCATCTGTAGAGCCTTCCTTGTCACCTTGACGAGAAGTGCTAAGATGTGGTGGAACTCATTAGACAAAAAGTCCATCCACAGTTTTGAACAACTTAGCCAAAAATTTATACATTATTTTTTGGCCGACTCTAAGCAGAAGAAACCCTCCACCGTCTTGCTGCAAATGAGACAGAACCCCACGGAGAGTCTCAGGGACTACTTCAAGAGATTTCAAGCGAAGAGGCTAGAAGTGGAAGACCCTGGCAACATGGTTGCCATGGCCGCAATCTCTACAGGGCTAGAAGACGACAAGTTAGCTGACTCGCTCATCATAGACCCTATCATTAACTTTGAATAACTGATTGCCAGAGCTTCGAGGACACATGGATGTGGAGGATGCTCGAGCCCACAAGAAGGCGGCTAGAGAAGTAGCAGCAGCAGAGGCAAAGTCCTCTCAAAGAGAAAAGACGAAAGATCCCCCCAAGACCGAGTCCAAGTCCAACAGGGTCAACAAGAAAGACCAGAGGAAAGAGGTGGCCAAGAAGCCGACCCTCACTTCCCCTAACACTTCTCTCTCACAAGCTCTCTACTTAGTTCAGAGAGAAGGATACATTACTTCTACTCCTCCCCACATGAAGTCGGATCCACGATTCAGAGATACCAAGCAATATTGCTAGTATCACAGAGATTACGGTGACCACACTAATGGCTGTAGAGTCCTCCAGAGAGATATTGAAGATTAGATACAGAAATGGCTACTAAAGAGACTCATCTCTTGACAAGACAGAGGGGAACCGGCTCTAGAGAAGTCAGAGAGAAGGTCTTGATTGAGGTCTCCCCATCGCCGACACCAACAAGATGACCAACCCAGAGAGACAGGCAGTCAGGGCATCATTAATACCATCAGTGGCGGTCCAGCGGCAGGAGGAATGTCAAATAACACTCGGAAGAAATATGCTCGATGAGCGTTGGAAATCAATCTCTGTGAGAAGAAGCCAAGGATAGCTACACCCATTTCCTTCAGTAACGCTGATCTAAGAGGCGTGGACATCCCTCATGATGACCCCATCATTACATCAGCTAAGATTAATGGCTTTCAAGTCAAAGAATCTTGGTGGATACTGGGAGCTCTACCGACATCTTATTTATAGAAACCTTCAACCATATGGGCATCGACAAGTCAAGTTTACGGCCTTGCGGGGTCCCCTCATTGGGTTCACAGGGCACTCGCTCCAACTAGAAGGACTGATCACTCTCCCCTAGTAGTCGGCAACTATCCTCGCCAGTCTACGGTTCAAACCCAATTCGTTGTGATGGATGTAAAATCCGCCTATAACATTATTCTTGGCAGAACTTCCTTAAACAACCTACAGGCGGTCCCATCCACATATCATCATATGATAAAGTTCTCGACCCTGGAAGGAGTCGGGTCCGTGAGAAGCAATCAGCGAGAAGCTAGGTCATGATATATGCTCTCAATGAAAGGCAAAGGAGTCTCAGAAACCCTGTCAATCGAGAAGATCCATCTTCAAATGTAGAAGGACCAAGAATGGGAGCGGACGACCCGTAGAAGAATTACAAGAAGTACCGATTAACCTTGATGGGTCAAAGGAGGTTAAAATCGGGTCAGGGTTCATTGAGCCCCAACGAGGAGTTGTGGTCACATTCCTGCATGACAATGCAGATGTGTTTGCTTGGGGGCCTGAAGACATGCCAGAAATTCCCCCAGAAGTAATAAGTCATGAGCTCTCGGTTGACGGACATTGGAAGCCGGTTAGATAAAAGAAGAGGTATCTCGGCCCTAAAAGGCAGAAGGCATCCACTGATGAAGTCGACCGATTGCTCAAGGCCGACTTCATCTGAGAGGTTCAATATCCGAAGTGGCTATCCAATATGGTACTGGTCAAAAAGTCTGCTGGTAAATGGAGAATGTGCATGGACTTCACCGACCTAAACAAAGCTTGCCCAAAGGACAGCTATCCCCTCCTAAGGATTGATCAATTGGTTGATGAGAGTGCTGGCCATGAACTACTCAGCTTTATGGACGCCTTCTCTGGATACAACCAAATTATGATGGCAGAACATGATGAAGAAAAGGCTTCATTCATCACAGACCAAGGGACCTACTGCTACAAGGTGATGCCCTTCGGTCTCAAAAATATAGGGGCCTCTTATCAGAGATTGGTGAAAAAATATTCAAACACCAGATTAGCCACAACGTAGAGACGTATGTGGATGACATTCTTGTGAAGTCAAAGCAAGCGGCATCTGACGTGTCAGACCTCGAAGAAACTTTCTCCGTCCTCCGATACTTCTGCATGAAGCTCAACCTAACCATGTGTGCCTTCGGTGTGTAATCAAGCAAATTCCTTGGGCTTATGATTACCCAACGGGGCATTGAAATCAACCCTGAGAAGATAACCGCTATAGAGCAGATGCCCAAGCCTCGCACTTTGAAGGACGTCTAGAAGTTGAATGAAAAAGTAGCCGCACTAGGCCATTTCCTTTCAAAATCTACCGAAAGAAGTTTCCCATTCTTCAAAACTTTGAGAGGAAGCAAGGAGCTGAAGGAAGGCATCGGCTGGATGGCAGAATGCAGTGAGGCCTTCAGTGACCTCAAGAGATATTTAAGCACAAAGCCTCTATCAAGCCGACCTAGAGAAGGAGAAACTTTATATCTCTACTTGGCAATCTCACAAGAGGCAATAAGCTCTGTCCTGATTCAAGAAGAAGATAATGCACAAAGGCCTATATATTATGTCAGCAGGATTTTGAAGGCAGCCGAACTCAATTACACCCTCATCGAGAAGGCCTCCTTCACCCTCATAATCACGCTAGAGGCTTCATCCCTACTTTCAATCTCACACCGTAGTGGTGTGAACAAACCTGCCTCTGAAGAAAGCACTCAACAGCCCTACCACTTCGGGAAGGATGATCAACTAGTCAGTCGAACTTAGTAAATATGATATACAATTTGAGTCGGAATGACCATAAAAGCTCACGCTTTGGCCGACTTCTTGATATAGTCATCCATGACAGACGCTGACCCGTCTCTCCTCCTACCAGTTCCTCTTCCAGATGTTGCAGTCTGCAAGGTGACCAAGGCACTTCCTCCTCAGAAACGCAATACTCCCAAGCATGATTTGCCCAAATTTTTCTTGTGGTGGTTACTAAAGGTGGACGGATCCTCTGGAGAAGGAGGCAGGAGCCGAGTAGCTCCTAACGCACTCCTCGATGGGTCCCACATGAATACTCCATCGCTTTTGAATTTTAGCCTCAAATAATGGCGATGAGTATGAAGCTCTCAAGACTGACTCAGCCCCAGCCATTAAGGACAAGCTCATCTACATCCTGGCCAACTCCTAGCTTATCGTCTACCAAGTAAGGGGAGATTATGAAGCCAAAGACTCAAGTATGATCCAGTATTTGGAGGCAATCAAAAACCTCTTAAGCCATTTCAAAGAGTTCATAATCGCCCAAGTTTCCCGAGCCCTCAATGCTCGGATGGATGCTTTATCCAAGCTCGGGTCATCCAGCTCAGGGAAAAGTCAGGGACCTGTGTAGACGGACACTCTAAAAAATCCTAGCATCATGGAAGCTCCAACCAACTCAATCATGTAGACTGAAGCCTCCACGGAGCCCTGTTGGATGGACCCACTCGTCCAGTATCTAACAGGGGGACCTCGCCAGGGAATGCTACTAAAGCAAGGAGTCTAGAAAGAAATGCTTGAAGATATCTTATGATCGACAACCAGCTTTATCGAATCTCATACTCCAACAGTAGTGTGGGGCCCTATCTCCGATGTCGCCGGCCAGCAGAGGTCAGTTATGTTCTACAAGAGATTCATGAGGGAACTTACGGGAATCACCCAGGAGCCAGAACTCTAGCCCAGAAGGCGATTCGGCTACTTCATCGCCCACTCATCCTAGCCGAAGTCCAAAAGACTCGCCTCAGTTTGCAAGACCTCGCCGCTTCTTTAAAGTATACCACGAAGCCATTAACCGAACTCACTCTCCTCATAAGCCCGATTCCTTTTGCTCAATGGAGATTGGGTTTATTGGGACCTCTCCTAATAGGTTCAGGGCAATGAAAGTTTTTTATCATTGCCATAGGCTATTTCACAAAATGGATAGAAGCTGAGCCTTGGCCAAGATTGGCAAGAGCACCACCACCAATTTTGTGTGGAAATCAATCGTCTGTAGATTTAGATTCCCCACTTCTTTCATCACAGACAATGGCACTCAATTTGACAACAAGGGCTCTTGAAGTTTCTGAAGAATGAAGATTCACCAAATTCACTTCTCACCAAGACAATCTAAAATGCACAAAGTTTTCATGCCGCGAACAAGTGCATACTTCAAGCTTTGATGAAAAAGGTAGACAAGGTAGTTGGGAATGGGGTTGAAGAGCTACCTGGGATTCTGTGATCATACCGAACCACCCACAAAAACTCCACAGGGGAAACCCCATTCAAGCTAACATATGGAGCTGAAGTGGTCGTCCTAGTAGAAGTCGGCATGCCAACCAACCGACTGCAACACTTCGATAAAGAATTGAACTCGACTGGACTATGAGTCGGACTCAACCTTATTGATGAAGTTTGAGAAAACTCACTCAGGTCACAAGTCATCGATCAATAGTGCGTCGCCTAGCACTACAACAGTAAGGTCCGGCCTTAAAGATTTAGCATTGGCGACCTCGTTCTTTAAAAAGCTATCTTCGACAGGACACCAAGCGTAGAAAATTGGTCACCAATTGGCAGGGGTCGTACATGGTAATCGAGGAAGTACACCCCCGCACCTACCGGCTGTAAAGTCCCGACGGAAGGATCTTACAACACTCTTGGAATATAGAGCATCTCATAAAATATTTCTAGTAAATGTAACTGTAAGGTTCTCATGTGATATGAATATTTTTTGATATCTTATTGTGCTATGTTTTTGTAGTACTCTAAAGACCTCGGTGCCATCCGAGGCACGAACTAAAGACCTTGGTATCCTTTCAGAATAAAATCAAGGCACGTCCTCAACTCGATCAACTACAACTTGAAAGACCTTGGTATCCTTTCGAAATAAAATCAAGGCACGTCCTCGACTCGGTCGACTACAATTTGAAAGACCTTGGTATTGTAAGCATTAAAAAATGCTAAGAGACAAAAGAATGTTGAGGCTTACTCAAATATGAGGGAAATTAAGCTGCGAGGCTCCACATTAAAAGAAGAGGTGCATACAGCGTGGCTTGACATTCATCTGAGGTTAAGCCGCCTAAGCGGCTTCGATATTCAACCGAGGTTCACCTACAGCGATGAATCTCGACTTTCAACCGAGTTCACCTACATCGGAAACTCAATATTCAGCGAGATTCACCTAAGCGGTGAATCACCGATATTCAGAGGCTCGATATTCAGCAGGGTT
This sequence comes from Asparagus setaceus, assembly GCA_012295165.1. Lineage (NCBI taxonomy): Eukaryota > Viridiplantae > Streptophyta > Magnoliopsida > Asparagales > Asparagaceae > Asparagus > Asparagus setaceus. The sequence continues at coordinate 1,255,497 of CM022703.1, forward strand.
AGCCTCGGCGATGAATCGACATTCAACGAGATTCGACATTCAATCGAGGCTCGATATGCAACGAGTTCACCTACAGCGATGAATCTCGACATTCAGGGCTTCGATATTCAGCAGGGTTAGCCTACGGTAGGGAAGCTTCGATATTCAACCGAGGTTCACCTACGGCGGTGGCTTCGACCATCATCGAGGTTCTCCCATGCGGTGGCTTCGGCTCATCCATACTCAACCAAAAGCATGCGTCGACCACGTTCCCGACTTTAACCCATCAGCGGTGATAATAAGGAGTCACATTCCCGATATGGGGTGGTGAGTTACATGCTTAAAACCTTATAAATAGTCTTGGCGGCTATGAAGGAGGCGGGCCTGACGAGAGACTTAGGCGAAGCTAACAAAGAAGAAAAGATCATTGGCAATCTCAAGATCATCGGCAACTTTGTTACGATCGTCAGCGGAAGCAATCTCGGCGTGAGCATCGAGGAAGCATCCTTTAGCTACCAAGAACCCACATAACAAAAGAAAAGTCAAATCAACCTTCTCTTCCTCGCATGTCGAGAGTGTGATTGTAACCTTTTCAAAGCCAATCAAACAAAACTTTTCGATCCTCTGAAGAAGATGGACCACGGTGGGAGCGGGTTCTTCAGATAAGCTGGTGGTAGCTGTCGGACAAGATTGCAATTAGGCGAGGTTCAAACCTTGGTCATTGAGTTCGATCAAAGTAAGTATGAGAATTCCTCTCCTCACGGGGCATCGAGCCTGTGAAGACACGCAGTGTCGTCGAGTCGTATGAGACTTGACCTGTGGCCTGCTGAATCCTCGGCGAACCTCGAGAGCCAGTCTCCGTCTCTCAAAGGCGAGGCTCCAAAAGTTAGCCATGAGTCTAAGAAGTGGGTTGTTAAGCGGCCTAAACCAACCCGGAGGCCACTAGTCAAGCTCGGCTTCTACCGTGAGCCTCGCTCCTTTGTATGAAGCCGGGACCTTCTAACGGTCCACTCTCAAGGCGTGCCAAGCAACATCGATGCGAGAACCAAGCTGCGCCGAAGGGCTAGCCGGTCTTGTTCGGCGGATTCCACTATCGTCCAAGGTCATCAAACAAGCCAAAGTGTCTTGATGAGGAACATAATGAACCTCATCTTACGTACCCCAAATAACGAACCTCGCCGACTAGGGGTTCATTAGAGGCAAGATGAACATCGTCCCCACAACGAACCTCATTTTCAACCACGAGGTTCCCTTGAAGCGAGGAACCTCGTCTAGACAATGAGCCTCGTCGCTAAAATCGAACAAGAAGGCGACCTGCCAAGGCTTCGCCAACCTCTATCACGGAGGGTCACGCTTATCGCGATGCTCGATTTTGAGAATCAGGGTACCCCCGTCGATCTCGTGATTATCTAACATGGCGCGATATGGATCAAATCGATCCATTTGTTGTTGTGGCTTCGTCTACGCAATGTTTGCTCGGTGCCCTTGATACACAAGCCGGTCGGTCTTGAACAACTATCAGGCCATTAACTAGATGGCGGTTTCGTCACCGAGAGAGCCATGGCAATGGTCATTCCGGGTGACTATCAATATGGTTGGGAGAAGCGAAGCAAAACTCCAGCAGATAGTCACGAATCATCGACCACGAATATTCCCGAGGGTTATGAGAGCTAGCGATAGTCAAGGCATTTACCGGCCTTGCAGGTATTAAATGCGAGACAACAATTCCATTTGACTACCGACAATTGAGTGGCGGTACCCATGAAGAATTCGAGAACTCCGGCATGGCCACCTCTCAACCTTCAAACACTGATCTAAGTGATCAAGCCAGCATCCTCATGGCTGATAAAGCGGAAGAGATGGCAAAGAAGATCGAAGAGCAACAAGCTCTTATTTTTGCACAACAAGAGTCTATCAGACGCCTAGAGATAATGATGGAGAAGCTCACCGGTAAGAAGAAAGTAGACGAGGGAGGTTCCAAATCAAAGCATGAAGGCTATGAAGAAGATCGGAATGTCCACTCTGGGTCATCTGAAGTAGAGTCAAACCCACGCACAAAAGAGCGAGATCATAAGTTATATGATTTTCAAAAGCAGCTTGATGCCCTCAAGCTCCAAGGGTGTTTTAAGGAGCTGGGGGTGACCAGACCATATCCTGCGGAGTGGGATGATGTCCCATATCCTCCAAAATTTAAGCCGCTCAATCTAGTACAGTTTGATGAAAAAAGCCCTCCATCACAACATATTTATTATTTCCAAGCGCAAACCGGGCGTATAACAGGTAATGATCCTATCATGACCCGATTATTTATTAGCACTCTTAAGGGAGTTGCTTTGAGTGGTTTGAAGGTTGGAGCACAGTTCTATTCACTCTTGGAAAGATTTGGAAAAGCTTTTATGGCCCGATTCTTTGATGGCGACAGAAGTGTTTATGGTCACTTTGCTGGCGAAAAGCAAAAGGGCCGAGTCGTCGGCACTTTGTCAAAAGGTTGAAACCGGTCATTGCACTCCGTGACCAAGTCACCGGGCGACATTCATCAAGATGTCTTGAAACAACCTCTCAATCAACATACTTTCAAAGATGGGCGCGGTTGAAGCAGCTCTTGGAGAGACTTGGTGAGGTAAGGAGCAGGTTGAAAGCATGCTTAAGAGAATAGAAGAACCTCGGGATTATCGTCCTAAAAGGGGGGTAATCGAGTAATTTTACTCCTCAAAATAATCGAAGGGAAGGAAACTCTAGCTGTAGAGACTCAACCTACTTCAAAGTCTTTTAAGCAGAAATCGAATGCTTCAGATAGCCGTCCTCTGAAGAAGTATGATTTTAAGGATGATCAAGTTGTCCCGATTTTCAAGACTTTGCTCAAGATGAGCAAGATCACACTTAGGAAATAAAAAGCGGGAGGAAGCTTCAAGACGGATGATCAAAATATTGCATGTACCATCGAATGGTGCATCATCCAGGCGGGAGCATGTTACATTTTAAAGACAAGATCAAGTCTTATTAGAAGCGGATGTTATGACTCCTCGGGAGGATCGAGAAGAAAGTGTCTGCAAATATGGTGAAGCTCTCAATTTGGTGATTTTTGAATTCCAAGTGCGGGGATGGTGTGAAGCCGATCCCTCGAGGCGAGAGGCGAATCGTGAACCGACCTCCAACGGCGGGGCGCAAGGTATAGTCCCTTACACTCTGTGAGGCAGAGTTAATAGTTCATCGACACATTATCGGATGAGCAATGGACCTCTTCAAGTCAAAGGAAAGCTTGCAATACCATCTCCGTTTATGCAGGAAGAGGAGCAAGTCAATAACTCTACCAAGGAGCAAATCGCCCAAGTCGCACAACCTGTACAAGCATTGGGCACCCGAGGAAAGAGTACTTAAGGGAATACTCGGCGACACCCGGCGTATCGGCAAAAGCACTAGCGGTGAATCGGGACAAAGAGATCGCTACAATAAAACACTTTCGAGAAGGATACACGAAACTTGAAGGCCCTTTCGGTTCGATGTTCTAGCTCAGCTCTCCAACATCCCGACAAGAATCACATTATTCAAACTTTTGCGACTGTCTCAATCGACTAGAGAAGCTCTGCGAGAAGCGTTGGCGAATAACGAAATTTTCCTCACTTATTTCCCAGTGAAGTCAGCAGAAATTTGCACCCAATGTCACCAAGTCTTCAAGGAGCCAATACCTTGCATCACCTTCTCATCGGAAGACATGCAAGTGAAGAACCCGAAGCATGATAGACCCCTTTATTTTACTGGCTATATTGGCTCTCTCCGAATCAATCGGGTTCAAGTTGACCCGGGGTCTGCATTGAGTATCATTCCCTTAAGAATTATACAACATCTGGGAATACCGCTTCATCACTTGGCAATAACAAGGACCACCATTTATGGTTTTAATGCCACCAATTCCCGTCCTTTGGGCAAGATCAAACTCAAATGCCAAATAGGAGACTTGAAGGCGGACATTACACTTTATGTCATCGATCTGAGATACATCTTATAATGCTCTTGGAGTGGACCACGGATCCATGAAAACTTGATCGTTCCATCTACGTTGCATCAATGCATGAAGTATGTGGATGAGGAAGGGGCTGTTAAAACATTGGTGTGGGAGGCAACCATTCAAGGCGTGGAGAATTATTTTACTAATTACGTCCATTACCTTGAGGAAGGCCAAGCAGGAGAACCACGGTCGAAGACTCGGCGGTGATGAAGGCGTCTGAGTCAGAACAAGCTGATTATCTTCAATGATGTAAAACCCTTTGTAATTGATCTGAATGAGCGGATAGCGGCGTAGTTATTTTCAATAATAATATGATTTAGCTACGCATCGGTGTTAAAAGTCATATTGACTTGATGTCGAAATTCTTCCGCGGTTGTATGTTGAACCCGCATGCGATGCCAATGGTCATCGTTTATGACAAGCCAGCGGTACTCTAATTCTTCTGGCGGTTTTGTGATCTAGGCCAAGAATAATGATCGAAAGATATTATCCTTGGGAGGTCAATAAGCCATTACAAAGCGAGTTAGAACAACGGCGAAGGAAAAAGAACCCCAATTCTCATATTTCAAGCTAGACCTAAAATTTGATGAAGAAAATGGGGTATGATTTCCTTCACAAAGAAAACTTAAACTACGGAAAGGTATCAAGACACCAATCCGATCTGCTTATGTCGGGAAGGTCATCGATGATTATTATCATAAAACTTCGTAAAGATTTGGGATATGAATCGTAGCCATACTCTTGGCATGTCACGGTAGGCGACTCGGATCACTCATCTTGAAGCGGTTTCAGGGATTAGGCGTCGGTATAGGACATGAATTTAGGTCCCTTATGGCCAATATGACCTTAGCGGTCAATTGAGATTCAAAAGATGACCTCTTGCCACTATCGAGGATCAGCTAAGTCAACAGCTTGGAATGCAATGGGAACATCGTTTTGAACAACGAGAACCGCCTACTGATGACAAAATAGTCCAAGTTAATATGGGGGATGAGGCCAATCCAAAACTCATATTCATAAGCGATAGTTTGACCGTTAAAGAAAAGGAGAGCCTTATTGCTTTGGTACGGGAATACATCGATGTCTTCGCATGGAATTATGAAGATATGCCCGGCTTAGACCCCCAAGTGGCTATGCACCGCCTTAATATCAAGCCAGGTGCTAAGCCTATTAAACAGCAGCAACGTCGATTTTCCCCTCAGGTCATGAAGGCCATCGAAAGAAATTGAAAAACTAATCAAAGCGGGGTTCATTAGGAAGTGCAACACCCGGTGGGTATCAATATAGTACCGTTTTGAAGAAAAGCAGACCGAATCGACCGTTATTAATGCGATTACCGAGATTTAAATTTAGCATGTCCAGAAAGATGATTTTCCTCTACCAATCACGGATCTTATTATCGACAACACATGTGGATTTGAAAGGATGTCTTTATGGATGGCTTTTCGGGATACAATCAAATCAAAATGCATCGATGATGAAAAGCACCTTGCTTTCGAACACGTCGAGGAATATCTTTGTTATCTGATCATGCCTTTTGGCTTGAAAAATCACGGGGGCTACATACCGGTGCCATGACCACTATTTTAGAAAACATTCTGAGAAAATAGTGGAATCTCATGAAGCGATTTAGTAGTCAAAGTCGTCACAAAAGTGATCACTTGCATGACTTGAAGACAACATTTGAGATAATCGGGCACATCGGTTGAAGATGAACCCAACCAAGTCTTTCACAGGGATGTCAAGTGGTAAATTCCTAGGGTTAGTAGTCCTGTGGTGGTATCGTCTTGACGGGACAAGGTTAAAGCTATCGGGAACTTCCACCTCCTAGAAGTCTCGAGAGAGCCGTGGTCTCAAGAGTTTGGCATACATTAGCGGGTTCATTTCCAACTTATCGGGGAAAATGTCGGCCATTTTGAAACTCATGAAGAAAAGGGTATCCTTTGTTTGGGATAAAGATTGCCAAGAAGCATTGAAGAGATTAAAACATATCTTTCCAATCCCCACATTGCTAGTTCTTCATCGGAAAACCCTTTCGATTTATATTACGCTTCTGAGTATCGTTAGCGGTCTCTTAAGCGCAAGGCGGCGACAATGGCCCGAGCAGTGGTCTATTACCTTAGCGAGAACTACTGCATGCTGAATATCGATATCCTCCCATTGAAGGAATATTTAGCTTTGGTCTTTACCATCAAAGATGCGGCACTATCTAGTGGGGGAAGAGACCATACGTCATCTCAAAATTGATCCTATCGGGTATTCGCGGTGACTGACACATTGAATGATCGAATGGCTAGATGGGCACTTTTACTATCTCAATATGATATTCACTTCAAACCTCGAAGGCAATGAAGGGTCAAGGCGTATGCGATCTTATGGCTAACCATCCATTGGAAGAAAAATCGAATTATATCGGGACATGCACGATGAACCTTATGAAGCTAATCGGTGTCTAAGCGGTATGGCGGTTGTTCTTTGTGAACGCGAAGCAACCTATGACCTGTTGTAGCGGAGTGGGGGTGGTATTAGTATCTCCACGAGAACCATGTGGTGCCCGCGGCGATAATGGTTATGAGAACCATGTACCAATAGCGTAGCGGTACAATGCGTTATTGATTGGTCTCGACATAGCCAAACAATTAAATGTGAGACACACAGGCATTTGGGGATTCCACTAATCGTGAAACAAGTAAGGGGGAAGTGCAGTCGGTACGAAGACCTAGTACCTCACCATCGTATTATGACTTTAGTGACTTCGTTTGAAAGTTTCTACATTGATCATGTACCCGAGTCTGAGAACACTTATCTTGCCGTCATTGATCACTGTGACTACACTAGCCTTGCACGAGAATGCTACTCGGTGATTATAGGTGTCTAGTAGATAATTATTCGATCAAAATCGCATTGCGATCCAAGCGATCGAGGACAATCCTAAGTCACTCGAAGCCGCGAGATTGGCGGTTCCGATCATCGACTATATCTTACCGGGATATTGCACGAAGACACAAAGAAAGAGAGTCTATTATGGGCGAGCATCAAGGTTTTACTCGACTCCTAATTATAGACTCTATATAGAAGGTCATATGGCGAGACTCTGCCGATGTTTGTCAATTAAGGAAGCGAGAACAAGTCTTGAAAGCTCATGATGGCATTTGTGGAGCACACGGCTGGACCTAAGTTATGGGACGATTGTGTAGACTTGGTTATTATTGGCCAACAATGGTAAAAGCGCCGTAGTTCGCTAATGGTGCCATGCATGCGGATACATGCTAACTACCTTCATCAACGTGAACACTTGCATCCTACTGCCACGTCCTGGCCATTTGAAACATGGGGAATGGATATTGTTGGTCCAATTTCTCCGCCTTCTTCCAAAGGACATCGCTTCATATTGGTGATAACTGATTATTTCTCGAAGTGGGCGAAGCCATTCCATTGAGATTGGTCAAGACAAGTGATGTGATCAAATTTGTTAAACATCATGTCATATACCGATATGGTGTGCCAAGAGATTGTCCGACAATGGTCACAATTTGTCGATCATGCCTTCCGCGATTCTCACGATAAATTCGGATCGAATTTAGCATCAATAACTTACTACCCGCTGCTGACGCGGACAAGCTGAAGCTTTTAATAAGGCGATCATCAAGATCCTTACTAAGATGGTCTCTTCAAATAAAAGGATTGGAATGACAAGGCGGGGCAAAGTTTGTGGAGCTACCGTTGTGCAGTTCGCTGCAAGCGAATTCCACCCATATTCTCTAGTTTATGGCTGCGAGGCTATTTTCTTGTTGGAAATTCAAATCCCATCGCTACGAATAGCATTAACCACGGAATGGCGGTGAAGAAAGTCATCGCCCGGCGTCTTGAGGAACTTAAAATGTTGAATGGCGACTACTGACTCAACAACATATCGAGTTTTACGAGGTCAGTTCCAAAGCATTTGACAAGAAAGTCGGATGTCGCATTTTCAAGGAAGGCGACCTCGTTCTTCTTGTTCGCCCAATGATTTTGAATTCCAAAAGAAGGAAATTCGAACCAAAATGGGAAGGACCATTAAGTGGTGGAGTGCATTTTCGAATGGAGCATACCGCCTAACCAATCAAGAAGGCGACAAAATCATGATGCCTATTAGCGGTAAGTTTAGAAGAAATATTACCCTTAGCTTTTGTGGATTACGCAAGATAGTAGCTTCAGCTTGCATAATTCAGTCATCAATCCTCTTTAATAGGACGGTGGGGTTACAAAATGTTATCACATTAAAAGTTACCTCTGTGCTATATAGTGTTCTACCATGCGAAGAACATCACCCGTTTCTAATTATCGGGGATAATGATCTGCCATGTGTTGACTCGTTTCTTGTCATTTCTGAGTATTGGCCTATCAAGTGATGTGCTAATATGTCATCTTTATGATATCCGCCATTTCTCATAGATGACGTCCATTGTCCGATATTGACCTACCAAGTGATGTGTCAATATTTCATCTTTTCGATGTTCGCCATTTCTCATAAATGACGTCCATTGTCGATATTGACCTACCAAGTGATGTGTCAATATTTCATTTTCGATGTTAGCCATTTCTCATAAATGGCGTCCATTGTCGGTATTGGCCTACAAGTGATGTGCGATATTTTATCTTTGGCGTTAGCCATTTCTCATAAGTGGCGTTCATTGTCCGACATCGCCCCTAGCGATGTGCCAATATATTATCTTTTCGATGTTTGTCATCTCTCATAAATGACGTTCATTGTTCAATATTGGCCTACCAAGTAATGTGCTAATATTTCAATTCCTTAATGCTCGTCATTTCTCATAAATGACATTCATAGGCTAATATTGGCCTACCAAGCGATGCGCTAATATTTTACCTTTTGGCGTTTGTTATTTATGCGAATAAAGTTAGTCATCCGGTATAGGCCTACTCATTGATATGCCAATATTTCAACCTCGTCATCCTCATAGCGATGCTCGTTTACAATTTAATTGTTTGTAAATAGAGGAGATTTTAGCGGTTAAGCCTAAAAGAATCTTCTCGAAAACTCACCATCTTGAGGGAAAGTATGGCTAGTCGGTTCAAGCGGCGGTGATAAAGACATACCAAGTCCGTTGATAGCTGGAGGTTTGCTAAAAATTCCAAATTGCAAATACAAATTGCACAAGAAAATATTGAGTGAACACGAAAGATGAAATTTTATTCATAAGATACATAAGTTACAAGTGACAAACGGCGGATCTGCTGCGGCAAGTGTGACCATAGCTTCGGTGGGCGGTTTTAACCTCTTAGTAGCTTGATTGTGAAGATCGTTGTCGAGTATCGGCATGTGGCTCGCTGCCGCTTTCCTTTCAATTCATTTACCTTAAGCGGGTGTTACGTCCATTGAATGCGTCAGTCAGATGCCTCTCGGTGGCGACCATTAATTCACTCTCTGTCTCGCTAGCTTGGCACGGATATCGATGGCTGACCTTGTAGGAGTCAACCAGGAGTTGTTGGTTGCGCTCGATGTCAACAATCCTCTTGTTTTCATTAAATATAGTTGTGGTCATCTCCCCGAGCTGGTGAATTGCCTACTTCTTCTCAAGTACTTGACACTGGAGCTCAAATTGGGAATCATCCCTTTGTCTTATAAGTTGCATGTACGATCTTCAATCATGGAATGGGGACTGATGTGACCCATTTGTTGAAGAGGGCCTCTACGTACGGGCGTGTTGGTGGGGCAGCGTAGCGTAGCATTGGTCAAGTTACGCATCACATCAGGAGAGGTTCCATCTGACCTTGATCGATAAAATCCCACTGGCTCCAACTTGCTTGAATAGGAGATTCTTTTAGGATGGTGAAAATTATTGCAAATCATAGACACCCCATATTCTTTTGACAAGTCGAAAGAGGAGTAGCGATAGAAAGGACTTGACCCCAAGCGACAAACCGATGTCGGGCTGGCGAATTTCAATTGAGGAATGATGGCGATCCAGAGTGGTGATGAGAACACAATGGCCGAGGATCGCATCATCATCATCTTGAGTCCTAGTCTCAACTTCGAAGCGACAGCGGTCGTGGACATTCGGCATAGGCCGGAGCACTTTCGACAACGTCAGGGCGCCAGCGGTCATTACTCAAACCGGTGGCGGGACCAATGAGCCTCTTGCCTCAGCAGGCTGTTTGGTCAAGTGGAGGTCTGATCTTTTAGATCCTCGGTTGTTGGCAGAAGCAGCTTTCTCAGTTCATTCTTTTTAATAATAAAAATCATAAGGAGATGAAAAGAGTTAGGCGAGGTGATAGTCTAAGGATTATGACAAGTCAAAATTATCATACCAGGAGACTACGGAATGGGAATGGTCGTCTAACGCCATACCAGTGGAGATAAGTCTGAGAGGATTTCGTGGAGGATGCTCGGCCGGTTCATCGTGGGGACAAAATTTATGGGTGCCTCGAGGCGGATGCAACCCTAGTAGTATCCTCGGCCGCGGCAAAAGGATATTCTTGCCGTATTTGTTCAATCTAGAGGGGCTTGGGAACAGCTGTCATCGAGCCTCGTCTATCTCCTTTGCTTGAGTCGTGAGGGCTAGATTGGCGTAATGTCGCACCAACCGATGCGGGGTTCGGCAACTCCGGCATCCTTCTCGGCATGCAAGAACTCCTTGTCACGGCATGCGACTCTTAGTTGAGCTCGTCCTTCTCTATAGCGGCCGAATCAATGCGTAGCGGAGGAATTGATGTTGAAGCACGGAATTTCGCGTTTGCTATCTGATGCCATTTCACGGTAGGCAAAGTGGCGCGGATGCCGGATCTACGTGGAAGTGACGAACACCCATGCCACCATAACAGTCCAATACCGGCCGAGCTCGAATGTCGGTACGCGACCATTAGATTGCGGTGAGTGTTGGGGTTACCTATATATAGTTGATCATACCCGAATTGGCGGGACAGGCGGCATGGTAGGTAAGGTTCTACCACACACAACTGGACCGGCAGCGGTAAATAAAATACCGGACGGATGTTCAACATCCACAAGAAATAGCCTAATGACAAAGTGGTATAACCTTGGGCATTGGATTCATCCACTCTGATCGCCCATAGCTAGCCAGGAAGAAGCGGAAAGCACGGTTGAAGAATAATTCTTATAATCGGGAGAGCAGCGCCGCGGAGACCATGTAGTGTACGCTCCATTCGAATTTTCCAATCTTTGGACAAAGGGTAATTTGTCCATCCACATGTAGAAGGTGCACTCATAGCGTAGGGCAATGCATGACAAACCATGCCATAAGGTAGGCATAGGCGGCTCTACTCTAGGGTTCTCGGCCTTGAGTGAAAGCGTCGCAAAGACAAGTAACCCCAATGAAGCGGGTGATTATAGCGGGAAGAAGAGCATATTGGCGGCCGTGAGCTATGCAAGCAATTTGGAAAAATCACATCAGCAGGCTGACACATCAAAGCTGTCATTTGGGAACTACAACATGTTTGATACGGCATGAGGTAACACTAGCGCCACTTCGAAGAAATGGGTTCCCGGCTGATAAAATAGGTGTCAAAGGTCATTCCATTTGAAAAACCGTGCTCATATGTGGAGGTACATAGGAAGCGGGAGGTTATTGAGCACTAGGCTGCGATAAAGGACACCTTCAAGGGGCCTAAAGGTATCTGAGGATCCTTTTGTTGTCCAAACCGGTGAAAAGATAATGGGCCCATATCTTTGTGGTGACGGTCTTCTCACCTTTCTTATCACGCGGCCTTGGGAACGCCTTGCAGGATATAGTAATGACACATTACCTCCCGGTAAGTCTCAGCGACTTGGGGTAATCTTTCTCAAGCTTACGGCTCTTTGTGGCTTGGGGCGTACTCCTCATAAGGATACCGGCCATACGGTAGTCCCGAAACCTCAGCCATCTCGTGCAGAGTGATGCCTAATTCACCGTCAGGGGTGAAGAATGTGCGTGTATCAGGATTGTACAACTCTAGAATGCCAAAGAATTGGTGAGAGTTGGTCTTCAGACCAAATTGAGTCGCCCTAATCGGTGCATAGAGTCCAAATCTCTGAAGATCTTCGAGATTTTCCTTGAGGATATATTCGGTGACACGCGGCCACCATTGAGAAGAACCCCAGACCGGCCGGGAGTCACGAAATCTTTGGCGAAATTGTGGCGAAGCATGAAAAGTCCGGCGAAAAGTATTGGCCCGGTGACTTCGCCCGCGAGGAAAATCCTTTGAAATAATCCGGATCACGAGCCCGGTTATGTAGCGGCCGTGGCGGTCTACTGCGCACCATCTCGGGAAAAATGGCCACAAGTCACTCCATCTTGGGAGGGAGTTAAATCGATTCATTAGCACGAGGCTGAAGCGACCCTCGGTCGATAGCGAAACGATCCACGTTCCATCACGGCGGGAACATAGAGCGTCGGCCACGGTTCTAAGCCAGAGTAGAACAATTCAAGCAAGTCGGGGTCTTACGAATCATCACGAACAAAAATAGATTTCTTAATGTCCGTCGGGTGATTCTAAAGGGGCATCGTCACTAATCGCCTTAAAGTAGAGGTCGAAGCTCTGGCGGTCGAGAGCCTCCTGCGCTTCTATCCTTAAATAGGGACATCCCTAAGAGAGGAATAATAAACATCGAGTCGGTACCTTGAGCAGCTTGCGCCAAAAGCACCCGATGTGGGATAGGAGCGACGAATGCACAAGCGCACATAAGACAAAGGAGGTAAAATAAGTCGGTCAAAGTTGAGTTATTACAAGAATTGAGTTATTACTCCAAAACACTAGGGCTATTATGGCGGCAATGCTAGTCAAGCGAGGCGAGCCTCGCCAAGCGAGCCTCGTTTGATAAAAAGCGAGCCTGCCAAAGCGAGCCTCGTTTGATAAAAAGCGAGCCTCGCCAAGCGAGCCTCGTTTGACAAGAAAAATGAGCCGCCAAAGGCGAGCGTCGTTCAAAAATTGAACCGCCAAATAGGCGAACCGCCAAATAGACAAACCGAACCGCTAAATAGGCGAACTTCAAACTTGGCCGAATATCACGAACTTGAACCGCTAAATAGGCGAACCGAACTTAGCTAAATAGGCGAACTTGAACCGCTAAATAGGCGAACTTGAACCGCTAAACATCTGAACCGAACCGCTAAATAGAGCGAACTTGAACCGCTAAATAGGCGAACCGAACTTAGCTAGATATACAAACTTCAAATAAACTCGGCGGAGTTACGTGAGAAACCAAGTCTCATGAGTTGTCCTCAGTGAATCACGGAGGTTCATTTGCCCAGCAGCACAAGTGAGCTGGGGTGCATGAACCTCGTCAATAAAACGAGGTTTGTTAATCAAATGAGGCAAGCCTCGTTGAAGCTGCCTCTGTGATTGGAAAACGCCACCTTCGGATGGGTTTCGTCTCAAGGGTGAGAATTGCTCGAGAAAACCAACCCTAAAGGCGGTTAAAATCAGATCTTCAAAGCTTTTACACGAGGCGGAATGGTGGAAGCATGTCGGCAGACCTGCAGTCCTCTTACCTTTGCCAGCGGAAGTCTTGGGGGCCATGGCTGAAGAAGGTAAAAATTTAGGTGCAAAGGAGAAGTTCAGCAGCTTGGAAGAAATGAAAAGGAGGTGTCTTTCTAGACCCTTCAATGCTATATATAGAGTTTGGAAGAAAGCGAAGCGGCCAGCTTGGCTCTGAAGCGACCCACAATCCCAAAGCGAGATCTGCGGACCGGGATTCCGCGGATAGTAAGGGGCGTTTGAAAGATATCAAATCTCTAGGCGCCACATGGACATAGGCTTTAATAAGGATCAATACGAAGCGTCAAAATTCAAATAATGCGGGGTTCGTTGCCTCATCCTCGTATTATATGTTCTGATGAAGTTGATGAGCAAGCCTCGTTCGCAGTAATCAAGAAGATTCAAAGTATTTGGACCACGCACAACTGATTGAGTCGAAAACTTTGAAGGGGGTTTTGTAAGCATTAAAAAATGCTAAGAGACAAAAGAATGTTGAGGCTTACTCAAATATGAGGAAATTCGCAAAACTACGAGGCTCCACATTAAAAGAAGAGGGTGCATACAGCGTGGCTTCGACATTCATCACGAGGTTAGCCGCCTAATGAAACTTCGATATTCAACCGAGGTTCACCTACAGCAGTGAATCTCGACTTTCAACCGAGGTTCACCTACATTAGGGAAACTCAATATTCAACCGAGGTTCACCTACAGCAGTGAATCTCGATATTCAATCGAGGCTCGATATTCAACCGAGGTTCGCCTACAGCAGTGAATCTCGACATTCAACCGAGACTCGACATTCAATCGAGGCTCGATATGCAACCGAGGTTCACCTACAGCAGTGAATCTCGACATTCAACCGAGACTCGATATTCAACCGAGGTTCGCCTACAGCGGTGAATCTCGACATTCAACCGAGACTTCGATATTCAACCGAGGTTCACCTACAGCGGTGAATCTCGACTTTCAACCGAGTTCACCTACATTAGGAAACTCAATATTCAACCGAGGTTCACCTACAGCGGTGAATCTCGACATTCAACCGAGACTTCGATATTCAACCGAGGTTCACCTACAGCGGTGAATCTCGACATTCAACCGAGACTTCGACATTCAATCGAGGCTCGATATGCAACGAGGTTCACCTACAGCGATGAATCTCGACATTCAACCGAGACTTCGATATTCAACCGAGGTTCACCTACAGCGGTGAATCTCGATATTCAATCGAGGTTCACCTACGGCGATGGCTTCGACCATCATCGAGGTTCTCCCATGCGTGGCTTCGGCTCATCCATACTCAACCAAAGCGCCCGTCGACCACGTTCCCGACTTTAACCCATCAACGGTGATAATAAGGAGCCACATTCCCACGATGGGGGTGGTCGATTACATGCTTAAAACCTTATAAATAGCCTTGGCGGCTATGAAGGAGGGATGGGCCTTGAGAGAGACTTAGGCGAAGCTAACAAAGAAGAAAAGATCATTCAGCAATCTTAAGATCATCAGCAACTTTTTCGATCGTCAGCGGTAAGCAATCTCGGCGTGAGCATCGAGGGAAGCATCCTTTAAGCTACCAAGAACCCACATAACAAAAGAGAAGTCAAATCAACCTTCTCTTCCTCTGTAATCGAGAGAGTGTGATTGTAACCTTTTCAAAGCCAATCAAACAAAACTTTTTTCGATCCTACAGGTATCCTTTCAGAATTAAACCAAGGCACATCCTCAACTCAGTCGACTACAACTCAAAAAACCTTGGTATCCTTTCGGAATAAAACCAAGGCACGTCCTCGACTTAGTCGACTACAATTCGAAAGACCTTGGTATCCTTTCGGAATAAAACCAAGGCACATCCTCGGTATCCTTTCGGAATAAAACCAAGGCACGCCCTCAACTCAGTCGACTACAACTCGTAAGACCTTGGTATCCTTTCAGAATAAAACCAAGGCACATCCTCAACTCAATCGACTACAACTCGTAAGACCTTGGTATCCTTTCGGAATAAAACCAAGGCACGTTCTTGACTCAGTCGACTACAGCTCATAAGACCTTGGTATGCTTTCGATATAAAACCAAGGCACGTCCTCAACTCGGTCGACTACAACTCGTAAGACCTTGGTATCCTTTCAGAATAAAACCAAGGCACGTCCTCGACTCGATCGACTACAACTCATAAGACCTTGGTATCCTTTCGAAATAAAACCAAGGCACGTCCTCGACTCGGTCGACTACAACTCGCAAGACCTTGGTATCCTTTTGGAATAAAACCAAGGCACGTCCTCGACTTAGTCGACTACAATTCGAAAGACCTTGGTATCCTTTCGGAATAAAACCAAGGCACATCCTCGGTATCCTTTCGGAATAAAACCAAGGCACGCCCTCAACTCAGTCGACTACAACTCGTAAGACCTTGGTATCCTTTCAGAATAAAACCAAGGCACATCCTCAACTCAATCGACTACAACTCGCAAGACCTTGGTATCCTTTCAGAATAAAACCAAGGCGTCCTCGACTTCGATCGACTTCTGACTCATAAGACCTTGGTATGCTTTCGATATAAAACCAAGGCACGTCCTCAACTCGGTCAACTACAACTCGTAAGACCTTGGTATCCTTTCAGAATAACACCAAGGCACGTCCTCGACTCGGTCGACTACAACTCATAAGACCTTGGTATCCTTTTGAAATAAAACCAAGGCACGTCCTCGACTCGGTCGACTACAACTCACAAGACCTTGGTATCCTTTTGGAATAAAACCAAGGCATGAAGTCGATCCATCTCATAAAACTCTCGAGACAAATCACGGCGCACACCATGAGGCGCCCAAATTTCTCAAGACAAACTTCGAACGTTGGCGTCTACCTAAAACACCCCTAAGATTCGAAGCCAAACTCAAACAGAATAAACTTCAGATAAACATATAAGAACACAATCAAAAAAGGTACACAGATTGAATCGACAAAAGTGCATCTTTTTATTCATACGTCAAAATATTTACAATACAAGGCATATTTACATCACAAAGATGTTTCAAAAAAAAAGAAGAAGAAAAGATACATATGAGCTCTCAAGGGGCCGAACTTCGGGCAGGTGTGGGACTTGAAGCTAGAGCGGCACTGGATCCAGCAATAGAAGTCAAGCGTGGAGGGACAACGGTAGTAGCAGTCAGGAGAGGAGGTGATCGAGGCTTGGACCTGACCTCTTCGTCCCCTTCTTCTTCAGGCCGGCTCACCCAACTATCATGGATTGAGTCCTTGCCTATTTCCTGAGCCGACTCCTCACCCTCCTCATCTCTATTATTGACATCGAGAACTAGCCCTCCTCCCCTCCTCTCTATCTCCTATAGAGCACTTAGGCAATTAGCCACTCGGGAGGGATAGGGGAACTGCTCGGGATCAATCTTGAGCTCGGTCGGAAGCTACATCTTTAAATAATCAAAGCCAGTCTTACAAGCCAGGGCTACTTCCACCTTTCAAGAGTGTCATTGCAATAGTTTTTAATGACCTCGACCCGATAGGCCTCGCACTCCAGGTGGTTGAGGCAACCTGCAGCGCTTATATCTCGGCAAGAGACGACTCGCTGCCGCTTGGCCTCTAGTGCAGCTTGGGTGGCCTCCTGCCTTATCTTCTCATGTGCAACCTCCTCCTCCCTCAGCCGGTCCTGCAGGCCCTCAGCATTTTGACAAGCCAGCCGAGCTCGCTCAAAGGCATCAGCGCTCTCCCATCTCTTGACATTGACCTCCTCCTTCAGGTACCTTATCGTGTCATCCCGCTCATGAAGCTCATGCTCGAGATGACCGAGGACTTCCTAGAGCTTGTTGATTTGGGATGACTTTTGGCTGATTGACCCAAACAGGCCTTAATCTTGTCATCCCACATCTGCAGCTCCTGGTCCCACTTGCTCTGGCTCCTCCTCCAGGCTGCCAACTCATCCTCCTTGGTAGCCGCACTCCGTTCGGCCGCCTCCCGAGCCATCCTCTCAGCCTCCAACTCTTCCTAAAGCTTGGAGTGAAGGTCTCACACGTGCTCAAACCGAGCATACAGCTCCTGCTCGACTGGGCCCCTTGTAGCAAGTAGCCTTTGAGGGCCTGGTGAAGGCCATAGTTTGGCATGGTTGAGAAGATCTCATCATCGTGAGATAGGTAAAATTGGTCTAGAGCCTTGGTCTGAGCTATTCGGGACTCTAGGACCGACTCCCTTATGTCAAGATGCTGCTTAGGGACGAACCGATACTCCTCAGATAGCTCCTTGTCGTATCGAGGGCCAACCTTGGATGACCCTATCAACATCATCTTTAGCTCACCCCATACCTCCACATCGAGCTCATCGATACGGTGGGAGAAGGGCCATCCAGATCCCCGAGCGGGGGGCACCTCCTCCGCAGTTGGCTCTTTGACGGCAGGCTCCTTACCCTGTCGATGAGTTGACTCGACAAGCGGGGGGGCCGTCTCCTCCTTGGTCTGAGTCCGAATTGCTTCAAGCTCAGCTTCCACCATCTCACCCCCTTTAGCTTGTATGGGGGACTCATCATCGACCACAATGACATTGGCGGATTCGGCCCGAGGGTCTTTGGGGCGGGGCGGCAAAGACTTCACCCTCCACAGCTTCTTGGATAGGAGCAGGGGTAACCACCTCCGCTGTAGTCCCCTCCTCATCCTTCACGGTTCGGCGCTTCCAGGGGGGCCTCGGCTGCCCACTTTCCTTAGCTGTCTCCTCTTCTTCTCAGACCTCTCAACCTTGGTGGTGAGGAGCTCGGCCCAGCGAGCCGAGCCGCAATCTCAGCAGCATTCGCTGCGATTTTCTCGACCTCTTCTAGGGCCAAATCAGACCACATGCACTTTTAAGGCCTTGCTGAGAGCCCCACCTAAGGTGCTTTAGGCTCCTCCATTGGCAGCGCCAACACTGCCGCTCGAGCCTTATCCTCCTCAGATGGTGGAACTCTAGAGATGTCGACGACCCGCAAGACGTAGGGGTCGAATAGGTTCTCACTCTGTCGAGACCCGGCATAGGCTCAGATCTTGTCGACCCCCGACTTTCCTCTTTCGAGAGCAGACCCGGCCTCAGTTCCTTCTTATTGATCTCAGGCCAAGTTGAACAGGCCAAGATCATGTCAACACCGAACACCCACATGAACTTCTCCTTCCAGTCCTTGTTTGACTCAGGAGGATCGAAAATCACCTTGAAGCCGCCCAAGTTCTGGAAGTAGAAGTGACCCTCATTCTTCCCAACCTTGATGTTGAGTAGATGGCCGAGAATCCTAAGAGTCGGCTCGACTCCCACTCGGTGACAGATCACGATGAACCCCACTAGCATGGCGATGGAGTTCGATTTGATCTGAGATGGAGAGAACCCCAGAGCCTCAAACGCGGGGTAGAAGAATGGATAGAGCGGAACGCGAAGGCCGTACTCCAAGTGCTTAACGTACACTGGAGCGACGTTACCGCCATGGTCATACACCACCTAAATCTTCTCCTGTGCTGATAGCGTGAACGCCCTGGGAATGTCGAAGCGGCCATAGTAGGACTCGAGCACCATCGAATGCACCTTGGAGTGGAATTTTTTTAGCAAATTGATCCTAGCCACATTACGACCAGCGACGGCGATAGAAGAAGAAGTCATTGATGAGTTTTGAACTTAATCGAAGGAGATCGCTGGAGAAACTGAGGGAGCTAATCAGAGATCATTTGAGTTGTAGAAAAGAGTTCTAGGGTTTTGAAAGCAAGTAAAAACTTACCCCGCAGATGAGCCAGTGTATATATAGGCAAGGAGGCGGACGCATGGCGAGATCATAACGGCCGACTCGATTATTGATGGATGGCTAGGATCAACTCTGAAATTTGAGGTGACCGCTCAATAACTAAAGCGTCACTCTAACCGTCAAGCAATCCCCAATCGAAACGCGAAGCAACACGGTAGCGATCTCCCCTGACGTTAGAACATCACATCCACAGCGACCCATCAATGACCCCTCATAAATGCATCTCGAAACCCCAACATGCGACAGTTTAATTTCACTCGAACTCAGCCACCCAAGTTTGAGTGAAATGGGCCAGTGTTATAATGTGGAATTGACTAAGTGTTAATCCTCCCCCAAGAGTTGACACGTGCCCCGAAGTAGCTATACACCACACCAACTCAGCCCTATGCAGGACGAGTCGAATGACAACATCCCTCGATCCTTCCTAAGGAGGGCTGAGTCGAAAGGCATCCTCACTTGGACTCTGTTGTTTAAGGTTGACTCTATGCCTCTCCATTTTACAAAACCAAGTCGAAGAGCTCTCAATCCAAAATGGCCGAGTTAAAAGGCATCATTTATTGACCCACTCGCAAAACCGACTCGAAAGGCGGTCATTCTCGAACTCTACACCGACAATCTATCACCATCACATTAAACACATGGTCAGAGTCATCATTACATTGGCCCTGAAAGTCTTAATGCCACATCGGACCTCGTCATCACAGTCACCATCACATTAATCGCATAGGTGACTCATACCACCCGCAGCCGATACCTGTAAAGCATCAGCCGAATAAGCTGACTGCTTGGACTCAGCCAAAATTATGCAACTACCCTCCTAGACCTGCTATAAATAGGTGCACTATCTACTACATGAGGGTAAGTAATCTTTTACAACTTAACACACTGCAGTCAATACTTTTCTCCTCCACTTAAGATTACTACTGACTTGACCGTCGGAGGAATCACCGGAGATCCTAACTCCGATCCTCTTATATACTTTCTGTGTGCATGACCAAATCCTCTGAACAATAATCAACCATCGGAGAAGATTGAGGAACTCTAAAACCCTACACAATCTACACTAAATCCCCCTGTTTGATATCAGACATCAACTAGCAAGATATGTATAGTTCCTAATATATGTTGAGTCCACTCAGTCATATATTTTCGTAATTTTGTGTGGGATTTTATCTATATTAAAATAATTTCCATACTTTTTCTTTTCTTGTTTATCTTCTATAAATATGTGTTTTTAATTTTTTTTTTGACTATTATGGTAATTTATCCAATCGGGTCTTTTACCATATCTTCTCATTTTGGATCTTCATCCATTGATATTGGGCTTTTATCTCGATCATGTTTCTTAACAGTACTAGAACTTGAACCAGGTTGTTTAAGAGATGAGTCTTCATTGTTTGTAAGAATACCATAAACATCCTACGAGATGTATTCTTCAGATATTTTAGACTCAGTGGTGTCTGACCTTTCTGACTCAATGGAGTCTTCAGAATTAATTGCTTGTTGTTTGAAAAGTCAATAGCATAACAGTGCTTGTGATAATAATCATATAACTGTGTGCATTCAATTTCACCTCTAATTTCTTTATCTTGAAGTTCTATAAATGCATCATAATACATCCTATCAACTTCAGATATATCAATAACATTTTTCTTCAGAAGAGTATTTTACCATATTAATGTTATTAAGCCAATGAAGCCTCATAGGGTTAGAATTATTAGCTACTTTCATTCATTGTAGTTGTTTTGAGAAGTTTTCTATTGCTTTAATTTGTTGATCAATTTTTGTTGTGATATCAACCACAGTTGAAATGTTTTCATTGAGATTTTAAATTCTATCGATAAGAAAATTCAAAAGACCATTTCTAATGTTTGTAGAGACCTTCTTTCCAGTTGTTGGAAGATGAACATTATGTTAAGTAATTATCTTTTAATCTATAGTGACACTAATAAGTGTCTTCTATAGATATAATCGATGTAGCCGATGAATGATTGTTTTCTATCATGTTTTAAAAGTATGAACTTGTCTTTATGTTTTACTGTCATTAATATTGTAGAAGCTAGAAGTTTTCTTATCTGTTTACATTGAAAACTTTTGTATAAATTAACTTGTTTTGACCCTAAACTCTACGGCTAAATATAGATCCCCATAATCCTTTTAAGAAAATCGTGGATTTCTGACTGGGTTAAGCTTCAAATAATACCACAGGCTTAATCTACTACTTCACAGAGATGGAGCACAGTTTTTTCATCTCCAGCCTTTCTAGTTAAAAATGATCTAGAACTCAAAGAGGAAAAACACACATGGTAATAAAATATAGAAAACTCAATAGTTATATCAAATTTGATGGATATTTCATACCATCAACAGAACATCTAATTAAACAGATCCAAGGAGTGAAGTTTTATAGTAAATTTGATGAAAAACAGGTTTTTGGCAACTAAAATTAGAAGATAAAAGCTCGATTGAATTGACAGCTTTTAGTTGCCCACAAGGACATTATGAATGGATGTTAATACCATTTAGTTTAAAAAATGCTCTATAAATATTTTAAAAATGGATGAATTCTATATTTAGACATCTATCATATGTAGTTGTATATATAGATGACATTCTAATTTTCTCTTCAACGGAAGAAGAACATAAAGAACACACATTAACAGCTCTCAAACTTCTAATAAATAATGAAATAATTCTTAGTCCTAAAAGATTGAGTTATTTAAAATTAAAATAGCATTTTTGGTCAAATATATCAAAATAGACAAATAGAACTCAGCAACATATATATATTCAAAAATAAAAGAATTTCCTAATGATTTTTCAACTCTTAAAGAATTAAGAAGTTTCCTAGGTTTACTAAACTATGTAAGAAAATTCACACCTCAAATTTCAGCAAGAATAGAAAATTTGCAAAAGAAACATCTTGAAATACAAGCGAAGTATAAACAAGAAAGTGGTCAACCTAGAAGATGGAATACTAATAAAATTAGAATTACTCTAACAAATTTAGAAAGAATTGAAATTAAAAAAATAAAAAATCTAATTATAGATTAAAAATCTTATACTATCCTTTAGATACGGATAATATTATTTTATAAGCAGATGCTTGATCCTTTTAAGGAGAATAATTATTGTTAAAATAAAAGATAAACATATAGAGATAGTAGCTTATGCATCTGGAAAATTTAAAAGATAGAACAAAAATATGCTACTTATGATAAAAAAACTTCTTGCTATAAAATTAACTATAAAAATCTAAAGATATATCTTCTTGATAAAAACTTTATTATTAAAACTGAAAATAAAGTTGTATCTTAATCTTTAAAGAAAAACTATTAATAACATTGAAGAAAATCTTAGAAAAATAGAATTGCTATGTACTTAGAAATCTATTCATATGATGTCAAATATATCCCTGGATATACTAATTTTTAAGCTAATCTTTTTTCTAGGCCATGTCTGCCGGAGATCTAGGAGAAAGGGTGTAAAAGCACTAAATGATCATGACGAGTCTATGAAGAGGCTCAATGAAGAATGGATGAAGAAATGAAAGAAAGCTAAAGCTACTTCTTCTCAAAACATTTCATCCACAGATGAACAAAGAACTCCTACTGAAACTCAGCAAAATATGAATTCAATGGGATTCAGGCCCACTGGCCTTCTAAGAGCCACTGGTCTAAGACCCACAGGTCAACATTCTCAACCCACTAGTCAAACCGTTCGACCCACCAGTTTCATTTCTTTCCTTAAAGCTACCATAAAATAATGGTATGAAAGAGGATTGAAAAATAAAAACCCAAAAAATTACAATCTTCAAAGTGGCATTTTCGAAGCTGTTCAAAGAGGCAAAAGTAGAACTATAAATTTCTACCTTGCGCAGCTAAATAAAAAATTAAAAGAAAGTATTGCAGCCATTACAGCAAAAAATAGAGGATATCAAGAAGCTAGAAAAAGGTAGAAAATACGGCAAATTATTTTTGTACAATAAATCTCTAACTCTAACAAGAAAAATAAGCAATATGTTTGAAGGCTACTCTCCTAAGCAGTGACGGTTAAAGAGTATCCTCGAAACTTTTAATTCATCAGATTTAGTGAGTTTGAGGAGTGAAGACTTCCATGAACTAATGAAGTTTTTTAAAATTAATACAGAAAAATTCAAAGTCTTAGAATTAGAATCTTAGTTTTAAAAGCTCTTAGAATTGTATAATCAACAACTAGTTGATGATAAATTTTTGCTAAAGTTCTTCAAAGATCTTTAAGAAACTAGAATCGAGGGTCTACTCAGAAAACACGAGTTAATACTAAATGACCAAGTCTTTTAGCTTGTTTCCATAAAATTCTCGAATATAAAATATATATTAAAAAGGGACTTGTTCACGAGACATATCTTTGCACCAATAATCCTGAAGATTTTGAAAATATCATACCCCCACTATGTTTTAATATCCGAAGAAGTTAGCCTTCATCCCCCAATATGTTTTAATATCCGAAGAAGTTAGCCTTCATCCTTTCTTCTAAAGAAAAGTTGAGAGTACAGAGGTTCGCCGGGTGCGCATTGGGCCCCATCATCATGTTCTTTTGTCTTCAATAATTTTTGAAAAGCAATTACTTTATCAAAAGCATATTCCATTGATGTCACTTTCGTAAGTGCAGACAAAATACTTTATAAAAGGTAGATTCTTTCTTTTAATAGTTGTGAGTGTGGTAGGTGAGGATGTCTTTATCTTGTGGCGTTGAGTACGGTAGGTGAGGATGCTTTTATCCTGTGTTCTGTCAGTAGGTCCACCTTGCTTCTCTGTGTTTATTTTCAATTGATCCACGTGGATTATTGAATCTTCCTGCCCTTCTTCTTCATCTTCTATAGGATCTGAGGTTGATGCCACTGTTGATTGAGGGGGCTTGAGATTCGCGACCATCTGGTGGCAGATGTGAAAGTGGCAGACCAGCTCCTGGAACGTCTCACCAACATGAGCATAATGCGCCATACTCTCTAACTCTTTATTCGTAGGGAAGAACTCTTCATATGGTCGTTCTCCCATCTGTAGCGAGACACTTCGAACATCTTGTGCAATACAATCCCAATCTCCCCGCTAGAGTGAAGAAGGTATTGGTATCAATGTTATACAGCTCAAGAATATTGTATAACATAGGTGCGTAGATCTCAACCCCGTACTGATAAGCCCACACCACAGAATAGAGCCCTAACTCTATCAATCGATGCTCAAAGGTGGTAAGGGCAAACTCAACCTACCTAGCCCACCATTTCGAGTCAGTTGACTTGATCCATCTAGGGAACTTGACATCCCCCTCTGGATACTGCCTATTGGTTTTGGCAAATTGGTCACTGAACATATTTGGGACAATAGGAACATCATTCGCCAAAGAGTCCTCTTTGACAGAGCCCAGACGAAGACTAACAATGCTAAGGTCGAAGTGCCCCTCCTTGCGGAAGCCTCCTTCATGCTTCAGGCTGCCCACCATCACACTGTCCTGCTTTTTAATGATGAAGAAATGCATCGAATGAGAAATGGCAAGGTGTTGCAAAAATATGAACAACATGTGTTATTCCATCACCGGCAAGTAGAAATGATGTTCTCCTTGAGCGTAGTACCATCCCTCCTTCTCTAGATTGAAGATCGAAGTACCCCCTAGATTGCGTCGCCAAACAATAATTGCGGCTTGCCTAATTGATCCTCCTCAGGAATAGAGAACTTAGCATCCGTGATAAGTTCTCTCAAAGTAGCAGCACTCCCATAACGGATTGTGCCTACCCTCTCTTGGCTACTTTCCTCAAAGAATAGAGGAACATTGCCTCTTAAGACGTGCAACATCAATGGATCCTGAGCTCCAATGTGTCCAAAGTAATTATGTCGGCTGACAGGCGTATCTGGCAAAGGAACTACACAAAAAAGAGAAAACAAGTTAGAAGACTCAACTCTAAAATTAACTAAATGTTGGGTCTTAAGCGAAGCTCACTAGACTTGCTTGAGCGAAGTCGTTCATGAGCAAAGTCCACCCATTACTAAGCTCAAAATTGGCTAAGTGTTGCAAGTTCAGGCGAAGCTCACCAAATAGTAGCGAGCCTCAGCCTAAGGGCAAAACTCGCTCAAAATCCCGACCTTATAGAGTAAAGGAGTGGGGTTAAGTCAAATGGTGAGTTCGAGGAGAATGCCTCTTGACTCGGTCCTTCTTAGGAAGGGCCATGTCCATGCTGCTCGAGTCGATCTGATGATTAGATAACATGGGACACGTGTCGACTCCTTGGGGGAGGATTAGCACTTAGGTTATTTGATGGCATAATAACTGTTATTGGTGAACATCGCCCATGACCGTTTCAAAAGCTAATTTTATTAAAATGGTTCACCCTCATTATCTCCTAAGTTAGCGGCCACTAAATTCATATTTAATAGCCACTAACTCTCTCTCTTAGCCCATAAGAGGAGGGGAGATTGCTCATTTTTGGGCATCTTGCATCTTGCATTGAGCGATCTTAGCATCTTCTCATCCAGAGATAAATCAAGCTCGGCTTAACTTTGGCGATCTTCATAAAATCAACAAGAAGACTCTTCATCTACAGTTCGGACCATCAATGGAGTACAAGATCGAAGCTCCATTGACACACAAAAAAAACCTAGTTTTATAAATTTTTCTTATTTCTTTGTAGTTCTCTAAATTTGTAACCTATGTTAGTTATAATTCAAAGACCCGAAATAATATTTTCCAAAAATAAAATTTCAAATACTTAAAATGGCATCACAATGATCTACAAGGAGTGCTAGTAGTTCTTCCAAAACAACTAGTAGTGAAGTCGTGAATAAAAATGATGTGACAATAGCTTCTCATTATTTTTTTATAAAATTTAATGCTGACAGTTTCTTCTTTTATTTAATAAATTCTAAGTCTAACTATACTTTTGGTTACTGAACAGATGAGAGGACCTGATGGGGTAAAAACGGGATAACCTTTAAGTTGCAAGTATACAACCTTGATCAAGTTATGGTATATAAAGTTATCGATCCCACGAGGCGTGAAGTAGGAGTTATCCAAGTTTGATTCTTTTAGATTATGTGCGACAATTAGGAGTTATTCAAAATAAAAGTAAAACATGGTGAAAGTGGTGGTGAAGAGGTTAGAGAGTGGTTGTGGATTATGCACAATAAAGCGAGGAAGAAATGAGAGTGGAGAGATTAGAAAATGTGTGATAAAATGAGGAAGAAAGTAAGTGTGGAGGGATTTAAAGATGGAAGTGGTAAAGTGAAAATAAAAGAAAATGAGTTTGAGAGATGGAGAGTGATTGTGATTTGTGCAAATAAAAGAAAAAGAAATTAAGAGAGAAAGAAAATTGAAGGAAAACAAACAAATGAAAGCAATGATAAGAGAAAAATAAAGAAGGTAAAGTATGGAGGATTAATTAAAGATATGAGGAATCTAGAGTAGATCCACTTAGCTTATCTCAATCTTATGGGAATAAGTTAGATTTGTTAGCTAGTTTCAAACAATCTCTAGGGATCCCACAAATATTACCTCCACACTTAGAAAGGGGTAATTCCCTAGGGGTTCTAGCCTCAAGATGAATTAAAGAAAAGAAACATCTATACTAGAAAGTAAATATAAAATTAAAGACATTGCATGAAAGTAAATTGCATGAAAGTAAATCTAAGCTACAAAGCATATAAATGAACAAGAAATGAAAAAGAAATTAAAAAACCAACAACTCCTGATCTTCATCTCATCCTCCTTTTGG
The DNA here is from genome assembly GCA_012295165.1 of Asparagus setaceus. NCBI lineage: Eukaryota > Viridiplantae > Streptophyta > Magnoliopsida > Asparagales > Asparagaceae > Asparagus > Asparagus setaceus. The sequence goes on from CM022703.1 coordinate 1,282,461, forward strand.
TCCTTGGACAAGAAGAAGAGAAAGAAAATTGAAGGGGTGAAAAATTTTATTTATTGTGTAACAAAGTTATAATTTTTAAAAGGTCTTCTCAATTAAGAGTAACAATCCTCTCCAAATGGAGTTTTACAAAATATTTCACACTTCAAGCCCTCACTCTACCCCTCTATTTATAGATTATAAGAATCTTTTATAACCTTTGAATTTGTCTTTGCCCCCAAATGACCCTCACAACCATAGGATTTGGCTTAGGCCCCAAACAACCCTCATAACCATATGATCTCTCAAAATAATCTAGACCATTGATTCAATACTTGAGAGATGGGCTTTATTTCTTTTGTATTTAATTCATTTATAACTCTTGGGCTTCTCTTAAATGCTCTTGGGCTTATTGGAATTTAACTTGGCCTTCAAATAATTGAATATATATCACTAAAATTCGGATTTCTATCATAACCCGCTGCCGCTGATGAAATTTTTAGAATCTGGTAATTTGGATGGCTCCGTCTCGTCGAGATAGGTGACTTTCATATATAATATATTGAATTCTGCTTTCCGGATAAGGAGATATCGTCTTTTCTTTGCGGTTGACCATCCTGAGCACGAATTTGACTTTATGTTTTCCATATTTGATTTGATTTTCAATTGCAAGCCAAGCTATTAATAATTCTGACCAATAAAGTGATGAGTGTTGAGATTTTGTTTCATAACTTAGTCGTGGGCTTTGGATTTAGGCATCCTAGGCTTCATTAGAGATTTTTTGGGCTTGAAATAATCTTCATTTGAGCTCTTATTCAATAATTCTATATTACCTGTAAATTAAGATTAAAATAATTATTAGGAGATATATTTATTTAAATAAAATAGATAATGAGGGTATAAAAGTGTAATAAAATATGATGATCAAATACCCCCACACCTAAACTTTTGCTAGTCCTCTAGCAAGAAAGAAATTGAAAGAGAAATAAAGAAAAATTCTAACTCACTTTTATAGGAACCATGATTGTATTTAGCGCATACAACAAGCCTTTAAACCCCTAGGTTACCACAGTGGATGAGTTGTAGTCTCGTGAGGATTTGCAGTGAATATACCCACAAAATTCAGTCAACTTGCCAATTTAAAGAAGTTAATGAAATAATTAATTCATTTGATATATTCAAACGTTCCAATTAAAGTTGGTTAATACTCAAGAAAATATTTTTATCATAACTCCAATGTAATTTTCTTAAGAAAATCCTTCCATTATAGTTATACAAAATCAAGTTTAACTCAAAATTTAATTTAAAAGTCTTGAAAAGAACATGCTAACTCTTTGTTTTAAACAAACTTCAAGTCTTTTAATCCATTTAATTCTTCAAGTACATATCCAAATATAATTATATATAAAAACATGGTTAGTATGATTTTTTTAACTCTTTATTCCTTAGTGGTTTTGTTCTTTTTAATCGGGCTTTCTAAGTGACCATTTAGTGAGTTTTGGGCCAATGAATCCCAACCCAATTGGGCTTAGGTCATTAAGCATAAAAATACTCCTTGGGCTTAATTACTCAGTCAACTTAGGCTTTGTAAAATAGAACCACCAATGATTTTAAGAGTAATTTATTTGGTGTCCATTTTTAGCACTCTTCTTTTGTTAAGTTAGTATAATATATATGTGTATATGTATATATATTCTGAAAAATATTTGGATCAAGACAACTTGAAAATTTATTTTCAACTCTAATCTAAGCATGCAAAAATTTCATTACTTTAATTAAAAATCCAAGTTAAAACTTAAGTGAAGTATGCTACTTTGAACATCAATTCCTAAGAAATTTATTTGGAGTTATCATAAAAGATAAACTTGATATAACTAAAGATTAGAAGATTTAAAATCTATCAAATAGATCAATTATTAATCAACTCTATTAAGTTGGCAAGTGATAAAAAATTATTTTTTAATATAATTATATTAAAAATGGTGAGAAAAAGAGGAAAATGGCTAAAACAAAGAGGAAAAATGACTAAGCCCACCCCACACCTAAATTTTGCATTGTTCTCAATGCAAATTCTATTATGCACAAGGTAAAGCATATAATAATTGAAGCACTTACAGTTATTTGGTCGACTTGAACAATGATAAAATTCTGTAATTACCTTTGATATGAGGGTGATGGAGTCAAAATTTATTCTATATATATATCTTTCTTTTTTCACAAAATTATTTTACATATATATTTTCTTTTTTTTTTTTGTTTTTTTGAAACAAAGAAGAATAAGAAACTCTCACATGAGAGAAGAATAAATTCTTTTATTATTATGAGACAAAAATAAAAATGTAGAATAAAAGATGAAATAGGAGAAGCTCACATTCTACATTAAATCCTACCTTATTGTTGAAAATTCTACCCCAAAATTTAAAAATTTCAAGATGATATAATCAATGATGTTCTCAAATTCTAAAAATTCTAAGGTTTTCAATAATTTTTGCGACAAATAAAGGTAGGTATTATTGGTGTTATGCATTTTGAACTTAGATTTTTGATTAATGAAAATTTGACATTTTGGTTGCTATTTCAAAATCTAAGCTCATCGAAAAGAGTTCCTCGAATGTTGCATTCAAGAGGCATGTATTCAACACAGTTTTCTCGTTTTGAAAAACCAAATCGATTTTTAAGATTTCCTCATGAAAGATTTCCTCATGAAAGATTTCCTCAAAACTAAGGTCTGATTTATTCTCTTCTTCTTCTATCTCTTCAATCGAGCTTTCCTGGATGTAATTTATTTCCATTGATTTATTATCTGGTTGGTTTCTAGGTTAAAAATGTTGAGATTATCAGTCAAAACTAAGGATGTAATTTTTTAAGTAAAAGTTAGTTTTTTAATGAAAAGGAAAAGGAAAAAGTTAAGAAGATGATGAGAAAAGAAAAAGGAAAACTAACTAAAAACAAATCAAGGCAATCACTTTTGAATCACCCTAACTCTAGGGTTAAGCCTAAACTCGACTTAGACCAGCTCCTAACCAAATATTCCTCAAGTGAAAAGATTAAAGTTTACGTGGTTAGTTAGCTAGGTAAGGATAGTACTTGAGGGACATCAAAGATCAATTAAGTATCTCGTTCCTTGCAGGGCGCCTTACGCAACCCCTAAATCTTGCCTTAGACACCAACTAATCTAAATAAACTTGAACCGGTTCACTTAAAGATTCCTTGTTCCTTAATGAGCTCGAATCATTAGGGTCCAATGTCTAATCAGTTTTAAGAGCTTGGGTATGTGTAGTGAGGAATTAGTAATTTTTTGGCTAAGGAAAGGGTGATGAAATCCCTCACCTTATCTTGATTAATGGGTTTTGCCCTTAAAAATATTTTCAAGTGAGTGCCAAATCAAGATGCTCAAATCACTTTGGTGATTTCCCACTATTATATAAAATGCAACCCTAGAAATTAAAAGCAACTAAAAAGGATGCCAAAGTAAAAATCTTTTTTTTTTAATTATGGTTAGCAACAAACAATGTGAGAGAGGTGAAAATTATTTGAGTTTATTATCTTGTTAGTCAAAGTCCAAGTGGAGGATAGATTTTATTATGGTCAACAAAAAGAATGTCTATATATTTTTTCTTTTTTTTATTAACCTAATTGTCTCTAGTTGTGATGAACTATCTAAAGGGTGAAATTGAGAATACAAGAAAGAAGAGTTACCCACGCAAAAATAATTCAAAGCCTCGTTGGAGGTAAATCTTCAATCTTGAATCTTCAACTCTTAATCTTCAAGCTCCAAGTTCCTTCACAAAAGAAAAACACACAAGTTAAAGAACTAAAATAGAAAAATTTCCTACTTAACACCGTTCCCGAAACGGCAAAAAACTTGATGGGGGTAAAAACGGGATTACCTTTAAGTTGCAAGTATACAACCTTGATCAAGTTATAGTATATAAAGTTATCGATCCCACGAGGAACGTGAAGTAGGAGTTATCCAAGTTTGGTTCTTTTTAGATTACGTGCACGACAATTAGGAGTTATTCAAAATAAAAGTAAAACATGGTGAAAGTGGTGGTGAAGAGGTTAGAGAGAGTGGTTGTGGATTATGCACAATAAAACGAGGAAGAAAATGAGAGTGGAGAGATTAGAAAATGTGTATGATAAAAACGAGGAAGAAAGTGAGTGTGGAGGGATTTAAAGATGGAAGTGGTAAAGTGAAAATAAAAGAAAATGAGTTTGAGAGATGGAGAGTGATTGTGATTTGTGCAAATAAAAAGAAAAATCAAGAGAGAGGAAAATTGAAGAAAAACAAACAAATGAAAAGCAATGATAAGAGGAAAATAAAGAAGGTAAAGTATAGAGGATTAATTAAAGATATGAAGAATCTAGAGTAGATCCACTTAGCTTATCTCAATCTTATGGGAATAAGTTGGTTGTTAGCTAGTTTCAAACAATCTCTAGGGATCCCACAAATATTAGCTCCACACTTAGAAAAGGGTAATTTCCTAGAGGGTAAATACAAAATTAAAGATATTGCATGAAAGTAAATTGCATGAAAGTAAATTGCATGAAATTAAATCTAAGCTACAAAGCATATAAATGAACAAGAAATGAAAAAATAAAAGAAAAACCAACAACTCCTGATCTTCATCTCATCCTCCTTTTGGTCCTTGGACAAGAAGAAGAAAATAAATTGAAGGGATGAAAAATTTTATTTATTGTGTAACAAAGTTATAATTTTTGAAAGGTCTTCTCAATTAAGAGTAACCCTTCTCTCCAAATGGAGTTTTATAAAATATTTCACACTTCAAGCCCTCACTCTACTCCTCTATTTATAGATTATAAGAATCTCTCACAACCTTTAGATTTGTCTTGGCCCCAAGTAACCCTCACAATCATAGGATTTGGTTTAGGCCCCAAACAACCCTCATAACCATATGATCTCTCAAAATAATCTAGGCCATTGATTCAATACTTGAGATGGACTTTGTGTGCTTTATTTCTTTTGTATTTAATTCATTTAAGACTCTTGGGCTTCTCTTAAATGCTCTTGAGGCTTATTGGAATTTAACTTGGCCTTCAAATAATTGAATAAATATCACTAAAATTCGATTTCTATCATAACCTGTTGCTCTGATGCAATTTTTAGAATCTGATAATTTGGATGGCTCGTCTCATCGAGATAGGCGATTTTCATATATAATATGTTGAATTCTACTTTCGGATTGGGAGATATCGTCTTTTCTTTGCGGTTGACCATCCCGAGCACGAATTTGACTTTATGTTTTCATATTTGATTTGATTTTCAATTGCAAGCTAAGCTATTAATAATTCGACCAAGAAAGTGATGAGTGTTGAGATTTTACTTCATAAGTTAGTCGTGGGCTTTGGATTTAGGCATCCCGGCTTTATTAGAGATCTTTTGGGCTTGAAATAATCTTCATTTGAGCTATTATTCAATAATTCTATATTACCGCAAATTAAGATAAAAATAATTATTAGCGAGATATATTTATTTAAATAAAATAGATAATGAGGGTATAAAAGTGTAATAAAATGTGATGATCAGGACCTCAACATAACTCGGTTGCAATTGCATGGAAATGGAAAAAGTTAAGAAGATGATGAGAAAAGAAAAAGGAAAACTAACTAAAACAAATCAAGGCAATCACTTTTCAATTACCCTAACTCTAGGGTTAAGCCTAAACTCAACTTAGACCAGCTCCTAACCAAATATTCCTCAAGTGAAAAGATTAAAGTTTACGTGGTTAGTTAGCCAGGTAAGGATAGTACTTGAGGGAGATTAAAGATCAATTAAGTATCTCGTTCCTTGTAGGGCGCCTTACGCAACCCCTAAATCTTGTCTTAGACACCAACTAATCTAAATAAACTTGAACTGGTTCACTTAAGGATTACTTGTTCCTTAATGAGCTCGAATCATTAGGGGCCAACGTCTAATCAGTTTTAAGAGCTTGGGTATGTGTAGTGAGGAATTAGTGATTTTTGGGCTAAGGAAAGGGTGATGAAATCCCTCACCTTATCTTAATTAATGGGTTTTGCCCTTAAAAATATTTTCAAGTGAGTGCCAAATCAAGATGCTCAAATCACTTTGGTGAAGTCCTACTATTATATAAAATGCAACCCTAGAAATTAAAAGCAACTAAAAAGGATGTCAAAGTAAAAATCTTTTTTTTTTAGTTATGGTTAGCAACAAACAATGTGAGAGAGGCGGAAATTGTTTGAGTTTACTATCTTGTTAGTCAAAGTCCAAGTGGAGGATAGATTTTATTATGGTCAACAAGAAAGAATGTATATATATATATATATATATATATATATATATATATATATATATATATATATATATATATATATATATATATATATATATATATAATTATTATTAACCTAATTGTCTCTAGTTGTGATGAACTATCTAAAGGGTGGAATTGAGAATACTAGAAAGAAGAGTTACCCATACAAAAATAATTCAAAGCCTCGTTGGAGGCAAATCTTCAATCTTGAATCTTCAACTCTTAATCTTCAAGCTCCAAGTTCCTTCACAAAAGAAAAACACACAAGTGAAAGAACTAAAATAGAAAAATTTCCTACTTAACACCGTTCCCGACATGGCCAAAACTTGATGGGGTAAAACGGATTACCTTTAAGTTGTAAGTATACAACCTTGATCAAGTTATAGTATATAAAGTTATCGATCCCACGAGGAACGTGAAGTAGGAGTTATCCAAGTTTGGTTCTTTTAGATAATGTGCGACAATTAGGAGTTATTCAAAATAAAAGTAAAACATGGTGAAAGTGGTGGTGAAGAGGTTAGAGAGTGGTTGTGATTATGCACAATAAAACGAGGAAGAAAATGAGAGTGGAGATTAGAAAATGTGTGATAAAACGAGGAAGAAAGTGAGTGTGGAGGATTTAAAGATGAAAGTGGTAAAGTGAAAATAAAAGAAAATGAGTTTGAGAGATGGAGAGTGATTGTGATTTGTGCAAATAAAAAGAAAAAGAAATCAAGAGAGGAGAAAGAAAATTGAAGAAAAACAAACAAATGAAAAGCAAGGATAAGAGAAAATAAAGAAGGTAAAGTATAGAGGATTAATTAAAGATATGAAGAATCTAGAGTAGATCCACTTAGCTTATCTCAATCTTATGGGAATAAGTTGGATTTGTTAGCTAGTTTCAAACAATCTCTAGGGATCCCACAAATAGCTCCACACTTAGAAAAGGGTAATTTCCTAGAGGGTAAATACAAGAATTAAAGAAAAGAAAAATCTATACTAGAAAGTAAATATAAGAATTAAAGACATTGCATGAAAGTAAATTGCATGAAAGTAAATCTAAGCTACAAAGCATATAAATGAATGAGAAATTAAAAGAAATGAAAAAAATAAAAGAAAAACCAACAACTCGATCTTCATCTTATCCTCCTTTTGGTCCTTGGACAAGAAGAAGAAAATAAATTGAAGGGATGAAAAATTTTATTTATTATGTAACAAAGTTATAATTTTTGAAAGGTCTTCTCAATTAAGAGTAACCTCCTCTCCAAATGGAGTTTTTATAAAATATTTCACGCTTCAAGCCCTCACTCTACCCCTCTATTTATAGATTATAAGAATCTCTCACAACCTTTGAATTTGTCTTGGCCCCCAAGTAACCCTCACAACCATAGTATTTGGCTTAGGCCCCAAACAACCCTCATAACCATATGATCTCTCAAAATAATCCAGACCATTGATTCAATACTTGAGAGATGGACTTTGTGTGCTTTATTTCTTTTGTATTTAATTCATTTAAGACTCTTGTGCTTCTCTTAAATGCTCTTGAGGCTTATTGGAATTTAACTTGGCCTTCAAATAATTGAATAAATATCACTAAAATTCGGATTTCTATCATAACCTGTTGCTACTGATGCAATTTTTAGAATCTGATAATTTGGATGGCTCCGTCTCATCGAGATAGGCGATTTTTATATATAATATGTTGAATTCTACTTTCCGGATTGGGAGATATCGTCTTTTCTTTGCGGTTGACCATCCTGAGCACGAATTTGACTTTATGTTTTCCATATTTGATTTGATTTTCAATTGCAAGCTAAGCTATTAATAATTCTGACCAAGAAAGTGATGAGTGTTGAGATTTTGCTTCATAACTTAGTCGTGGGCTTTGGATTTAGGCATCCCGGCTTTATTAGAGATCTTTTGGGCTTGAAATAATCTTCATTTGAGCTCTTATTCAATAATTCTATATTACCGTCAACAAGAAAGAATGTATATATATATATATATATATATATATATATATATATATATATATATATATATATATATATATATATATATATATATATATATTAATTATAAATTGTCTCTAGTTGTGATGAACTATCTAAAGGGTGGAATTGAGAATACTAGAAAGAAGAGTTACCCATACAAAAATAATTCAAAGCCTCGTTGGAGGCAAATCTTCAATCTTGAATCTTCATCTTAATCTTCAAGCTCCAAGTTCCTTCACAAAGAAAAACACACAAGTGAAAGAACTAAAATAGAAAAATTTTCTACTTAACACCGTTCCCGACAGCTTCAAAACTTGATGGGGTAAAAGCGGGATTACCTTTAAGTTGTAAGTATACAACCTTGATCAAGTTATAGTATATAAAGTTATCGATCCTCGAGGAGCGTGAAGTAGAAGTTATCCAAGTTTGGTTCTTTTAGATAATGCGACAATTAGGAGTTATTCAAAATAAAAGTAAAACATGGTGAAAGTGGTGGTGAAGAGGTTAGAGAGTGGTTGTGAATTATGCACAATGAAACGAGGAAGAAAATGAGATGGAGAGATTAGAAAATGTGTGTGATAAAAAGGAAAAGTGAGTGTGGAGGATTAAAGATGAAAGTGGTGAAAGTGAAAATAGGTTAGAGATGGAGTGGTGTATTTGTTAAATAAAGTCAAGAAAGTTGAAACAAATAAAGGAAAAATAAAAAGATAAAATGGGTAGTAAATTATAAAGATCTAGTAGATCCACAAACATCTCAATCTTATGGGAATAAGTTGGATTTGTTAGCTAGTTTCAAACAATCTCTAGGATCCCACAAATATTAGCTCCACACTTAGAAAAGGGTAATTTCCTAGAGGGTAAATACAAGAATTAAAGAAAAGAAAAATCTATACTAGAAAGTAAATACAAGAATTAAAGATATTGCATGAAAGTAAATTGCATGAAAGTAAATCTAAGCTACAAAGCATATAAATGAATGAGAAATTAAAAAGAAATGAAAAAAATAAAAGAAAAACCAACAACTCGATCTTCATCTTATCCTCCTTTTGGTCCTTGGACAAGAAGAAGAGAAAGAAAATTGAAGGGTGAAAAATTTTATTTATTATGTAACAAAGTTATAATTTTTGAAAGGTCTTCTCAATTAAGAGTAACCCTCTCTCCAAATGGAGTTTTATAAAATATTTCACACTTCAAGCCCTCACTCTACCTCTATTTATAGATTATAAGAATCTCACAACCTTTAGATTTGTCTTGCCCCAAGTAACCCTCACAATCATAGGATTTGGTTTAGGCCCCAAGCAACCCTCATAACCATATGATCTCTCAAAATAATCCGCACCATTGATTCAATACTTGAGAGATGAGCTTTGTGGGCTTTATTTCTTTTGTATTTAATTCATTTAAGACTCTTGTGCTTCTCTTAAATGCTCTTGGGCTTATTGGAATTTAACTTGGCCTTCAAATAATTGAATAAATATCACTAAAATTCAGATTTCTATCATAACCTGTTGCTACTGATGCAATTTTTAGAATCTGATAATTTGGATGGCTCAGTCTCATCGAGATAGGCGATTTTCATATATAATATGTTGAATTCTACTTTCGGATTGGGAGATATCGCTTTTCTTTGCGGTTGACCATCCCGAGCACGAATTTGACTTTATGTTTTCATATTTGATTTGATTTTCAATTGCAAGCTAAGCTATTAATAATTCGACCAAGAAAGTGATGAGTGTTGAGATTTTACTTCATAAGTTAGTCGTGGGCTTTGGATTTAGGCATCCCGGCTTTATTAGAGATCTTTTGGGCTTGAAATAATCTTCATTTGAGCTATTATTCAATAATTCTATATTACGCAAATTAAGATAAAAATAATTATTAGCGATATATTTATTTAAATAAAATAGATAATGAGGGTATAAAAGTGTAATAAAATGTGATGATCGGACCTCAACATAACTCGTTGCAATTGCATGGAAATGTTGAAAATATTCTCAAAGATGGAAGAGAAGCTAAGAAATAAAAAAAAAACTCAATCAAGGGTTTTTTCCCCTGCTCATTATGTCCATCGGTAAACAAGTTGACATACCAACAACTTATTGAGCATACAGAACAAGCTGGCGACTTTAAAATTGATGAACTCCCAATAATGGATCAAGCTAACAATCACGCAATGCTACATCATGTTAAAAGATAAGGATGGTAATCCGCCTTTAAGCAACAAATTGAAGACGATATCGTTAATAAAATATTTAGCTGTTAGTATGTCTTTTTATCTTTAAGTTTATTATAGTTTGTTTAATTTTAGTTTTAGAATGTTGTGCTTCTCTTAAATGCTCTTGAGGCTTATTGGAATTTAACTTGGCCTTCAAATAATTGAATAAATATCACTAAAATTCGGATTTCTATCATAACCTGTTGCTACTGATGCAATTTTTAGAATCTGGTAATTTGGATGGCTCCGTATCGTCGAGATAGACGATTTTCATATATAATATGTTGAATTCTGCTTTCTGGATTGGGAGATGTCGCCTTTTCTTTGCGGTTGACCATCCTGAGCACGAATTTGACTTTATGTTTTTCATATTTGATTTGATTTTCAATTGCAAGCCAAGTTATTAATAATTCTGACCAAGAAAGTGATGAGTGTTGAGATTTTACTTCATAAGTTAGTCGTGGGCTTTGGATTTAGGCATCCTGGGCTTCATTTGAGATCTTTTGGGCTTGAAATAATCTTCATTTGAGCTATTATTCAATAATTCTATATTACCTGCAAATTAAGATAAAAATAATTATTAGCAGATATATTTATTTAAATAAAATAGATAATGAGGGTATAAAAGTGTAATAAAATGTGATGATCAGGACCTCAACATAACTCTGGTTGCAATTGCATGGAAATGTTGAAAATATTCTCAAAGATGGAAGAGAAGCTAAGAAAAAAAACTCAATCAAGGGTTTTTTTTCCCCTGCTCATTATGTCCATCGGTAAACAAGTTAACATACCAACAACTTATTGAGCATACAGAACAAGCTGGCGACTTTAAAATTGATGAACTCCCAATAATGGATCAAGCTAACAATCACGCAATGCTGCATCATGTTAAAAAGATAAGGATGGTAATCCGTCTTTAAGCAACAAATTGAAGACGATATCGTTAATAAAATATTTAGCTGTTAGTATGTCTTTTTATCTTTAAGTTTATTATAGTTTGTTTAATTTTAGTTTTAGAATGTTGTGCATGTACCGAGCTATAATGTATGAACTTTATTTGTCTTAGTAATGTACTTATTTTTGTTATGAACTAAGTTGTTGACGGTAAAAATAAAATTTATATGGAAAATTTTATAAAGTTTGGGTTACAAAACATATTATTATGTTAGCATGGTTTGACCTGACATTCAGGAAATGTCACAAATGTTTTAAAATATATTAATGGATTTTAATCAAGTTTAACATTCAAAATATCAACATGCATTGAACAATCAATTAAATTTTTCACATATTAATGAAAAAGATTTTAATAAATCAAATCTTTCAAATCAAGGTAATAGTTTCATATTAAAAATTTATATAAAAATATATCAATAAAAATAAGATACAATTAATTAAAAATATAAGTGGCGTCACTGAAATACTATATATAAAAGTAAAGTCAATAATTATATCGTTAATCTAAATGGAAAATAAATCATGAATAAAATTTTAGTATATTAAAAACTTAAATAATTGAAAATATTGTCATTAAACTATTATATTCAATAATAGGATATAGAATGTTACCATACTTAATTCAAAACAACATGAAAATGTGATATGCAAGTTAAGGACAATGATGGGTTATAGTCAAGTTTATCATTCAATATATCATCGTGCTATCAACAATCAATGAAATTTTTAAATGTTTTGAAGAGTCTACTTAAAATTATTATTTCATACCAATTTATAATTAAATATAAACTGGATGTCTATAAAATTATATAAATTAAGAGGAAGTCAATAAGTATATAAATATATTCATCCATTACCTAAAATAAGCATAAAACACTATATATATTTATAATTAAATATAAACGGGATGTCTCTTAAATTATATAAATTAAGAGGAGGTCAATAATTATATAAATATATATCATCAATTACCTAAAATAAGCATAAAACATTATACACACACACACACACACACACACACACACACACATACTAGTATAGTGCACGTGCATTGCATGTGGATGATTTTTATATTTAATATTATATTATTTAATAAAGTATGTATAGATATTTCATACATTATTTTATTACACTATTATTTAAAAAATAAATTATACTATTATTCGTAGTTATACTGGCATTAACATTCATTTAATAGTTACTTGAATTATCTTATTATTATGTTATTAAATAATTTATTTAAGAGTATAATTATTAAATAATAATATTCATTAGTTTGAGTATCACTATTGAAATAATTAAAATATTTATATTATTAAATATTTATGCCATGTTAATATTTTATTATAACATTTAATAAATAATGGCAATAATTTTTTATATTATATGACTTTATTTATACTATTGATAATTATTATAATTATGTACATAATTTATTAAATAATAATTATTACTATTTTATTAATTATATAATAAATTATAATATATTTTGAATTTTATTTTTATCATAATTTATTGATATATATATATATATATATATATATATATATATATATATATATATATATATATATATATATATATATATATATATATATATATATATATATATATATATATATATATATATATATATATATATATATATAACTATTAAACATTTAATTTCATAAACCTTTCATAAATAATTTGCATTATAGTCTTTACAAAGTAAATAATAATTAATTAAACTATTCAAATAATATTCAACTAAATCGTATATCATGTTCTGATTGATATAAAAGTTTAAAAAATGGGAAGTTATCAAACAATAGTTAATAAACATATGAACCCTATAAACCAAAGTTTTACATGACAAATAAAAAACTAAACTATTGCAAGGATAAGCAACAATTGAGAACATATCTTACAATACTTTAGACAAAGTTTATGAAATAAACGATAATATTAATAAAATTAAATTTATAAAATGGACATATAACATTTGCTATATACGAATTGAGATTTATATTGACATTAGACTAATGCTTTCAAATGTAGATAGCCCATCTATATCTATACTACATATAAAAGAGGATTGGAGTGCTAAAACTTTTGATTGCCCCTTTTACCCTCTCAATTTTGATAATTTCAACTTTACTTTAATTATTTTCTTTATAGTCTTTACAAAGTAAATAATAATTAATTAAACTAATATATATATATATATATATATATATATATATATATATATATATATATATATATATATATATATATATATATATATATATATATATATATATATATATATATATATATATATATATATATATATATATATATATATATTAAGCATTTAATTTCATAAACCTTTCATAAATAATTTGCATTATAGTCTTTACAAAGTAAATAATAATTAATTAAACTATTCAAATAATATTCAACTAAATCGTATATCATGCTCTGATTGATATAAAAGTTTAAAAAATGGGAAGTTTTCAAACAATAGTTAATAAACATATGAACCTTATAAACCAAAGTTTTACATGACAAATAAAAAACTAAACTATTGCAAGGATAAGCAACAATTAAGAACATATCTTACAATACTTTAGACAAAGTTTATGAAATAAACGATAATATTAATAAGAATTAAATTTATAAAATGGACATATAACATTTGCTACATACGAATTGAGATTTATATTGACATTAGACTAATGCTTTCAAATGTAGATAGCCCATCTATATCTATACTACATATAAAAGAGGATTGGAGTGCTAAAACTTTTGATTGCCCCTTTTACCCTCTCAATTTTGATAATTTCAACTTTACTTTAATTATTTTCTTTATTTGATTTATCTCAAAGTCTCATTCAATGAGTCTCAAATTAAATTAAATTAAATTAATTGCAAATAATCATAATGATAATATTTAATTATTTTCTTAGGCTCTTAAAGATTCCATAACTTATTTAATAAAGGAGTATGTTATGGATCCAATTAACTAACTACTCTTTCATTTTTTTTCCTTTACATAACCTCTTTTCATCTCTACACTATAAATCATGGTCATCCATTCTCTTCAACCCATCACATTACCTACTAAGCCAAATTCCTACACCAACATAATAGTTTATGAAATATGTTATATGGAAAATTTGTCAAATGGTTTATAGTGGTCGTGACTTGTATATGTATGTGCGTGCATACATTGGATAATATTTATCAAATGGTTTGTAGACTTAAAGATTTATTTTTATGGAGTTGAAGACTATGTCTCGTGTTCAATTCGTGGCTCTTGATTTGTGTTTTGTCTTTTGAATCCTTGAAAAGAGAAGGATAATAATTATAGGAAGATTATTTAAGAGTATTTATACATCCGATTTGGGAACCAAATATTATTTTTAGTGTGTGCATTTTTTATTATGAATTAGGTAAGATTCTTATTGATCTTTTAATACTTAGAAAGAATGCACGATCTTATTTTTCGAGTTTATGCAAAACTATTTTAGAAAGAATACCTCCTTGAAAATTTGCAAATAGCCCCCTAAAAGTTTCAAAAATCACAAACACGTCTGAACATTTCACAAACAACGACCTGAAATTTTTGAAAATTACAAATAACCACATGAAAATTTTACAAAACACAACCATACCCCTTAAAGTTTTGATAATTACAAATTGCCCTCCTAATGTTCCAAAAATACAAATAGCCCCCAGAAATTTCTAAAATTACAAACTGCTTCCTAATTTAATGTATTATAAAATAATATTATAAGATGTTGTCGGTGTGGGGTAAATACTATGTTCCTAATACTAGGGGATGGTGGATTCCTACTATCAATTTTGGGAAGCAGATGGAAGTCCTAATCCCATTTGTGTTAACATTCCCAGAGGAAACAAACATGACTTGAATGAACCCGGGACATCGAAATCCCAATCTCAGCCCCACAAACAACCACTGCCTATGTTCTTTTCCAATTAAACCTTTTTCTATAAAATATCAAATTATTGTATATCATGTTTGTAGGAGATCTTAGAAATAGCTTAAGGTATTCGAGTAGTGTATAAAACCAACATATATAAACAAAGAAATCAAAAGAATCTGTGTGAGCATGGACAAAACGCTTGTACCTAGTATAAAGGAAAATTAGTCCCCAGTTATAGCTGCCATAAATCCTATTTTAAATTTACTCTAATTCTATCTTAAGAAGTATTTTGACAAGTTTAACAATAGATTAACACAAATTAGGGGTTAAATTGCTCTAACAACAGCATGTGAGTGCCGCACTAGAAAATTCAAGGCGCATTTCTCACGTTTGCATTGTATTAGAAATCTTAGGGTATTAAAGTGAAGTTTTTAGAAACTTTAAATATTTAAATATGGGGTTTTAAACTTTGAATATTTTGGTATAATATCGGACAATTAGCGGGATATTTAAGTGCAATTTCCCCAAAAGAAAGAGAGCAAACAAGGAAGAATGTGAGAAGTTAAATGAATCCCTTTTTTTTTGGTTTTTATTTTTAGCCCCATTTGTTTACTCAACTTTACCTCCAAACCCAATCACTATTGCTTGTATCCTTTGACCCAATTATCTTTTTGTATTTTCCTTTAAACCCAATCTCCAAAATGCCATACTTGCATATGTGGGCCCCTCTAATATTTTTTAAATACCAATTATACCCTTTCATATATCTATTAAGTGGGCCCCTTTTAAAAATTAAAAACTTAAGAAAATGTAGGGGGAGAGGAACGGGGGAACATCCCCCGTTCCTCTCTCTCTCTCTCTCTCTCTCTCTCTCTCCATTTCTCAATTAACTCTCTCTCTCATTCATCTTCCACTCTTAAAAACCCAACAATTAATTCTCACCCACTTTATCAATCCATCAATTAATTCTCAACTTCATTAATGTGCAGGGTGTGATTTTGGTGGATATTCATCACTTTCTTAGCAATTGAAGGTATAATTTTGCATTTTACTCAACTACCAAGTTTATAGCATTAATTTCTCACTTTATTCATGACAATTATTTCACATTATTATTCACGAATTCATAAGAATTAGTAAAATTTGTTATATTTGATGAAATGTTAGTTTAATTTGATTTTAGTCAACCACTCATCAATTTCACATAATTTCACATTAATTATTTCACATGATTATTTCACATTAATTTCTCATTATTATTCATGAATTCATAAACATTAGTTAAATTTGTTATATTTGATGAAATTTTGTTAAACTTGATTTTAATCAACCACTAATTAATTTCACATAATTTCACATTATTATTTCACATTAATTATTTCACATTAATTTGTGAAATTATTTCACATTAATTTCTCATTATTATTCATGAATTCATAAAAATTAGTTAAATTTGTTATATTTGATGAAATTTTAGTTAAACTTGATTTTAGTCAACCACTCACTAATTTCACATAAATTCACATTGTTATTTTACATTAATTATTTCACATTAATTTCTCATTTTATTCATGAAAATTATTTCTCAACCACTCACTTTATTGTTAGTTAAATTTGATTTTAGTTGTCTATCTTTGATTAAATTTTCCTTAAATTTGTTTATTTTGGTGACAAACAGATGGATGAAGAATTGTATTGTGCATTGATAAATTTCGAGGAAATAATCACGCTACACTTATAGTTTTTCACGCTTACACTTATAGTTTTTCACGCTACACTTTCAGTTATCACGCTTACACTTACATGCTATCACGCTTACACTTACATGCTATCACGCTTACACTTTCAGTTATCACGCTTACACTTTCAGTTATCACGCTTACACTTTCAAATTTTATCACGCTTACACTTACATGCTATCACGCTACACTTTCAGTTATCACGCTTACACTTATAGTTTTTCACGCTACACTTTCAGTTATCACGCTTACACTTTCGTGTTATCACGCTTACACTTATAGTTTTTCATGCTACACTTTTAGTTTTTCACGCTACACTTACATGCTATCACGCTTACACTTATAGTTTTTCACGCTTACACTTATAGCTTATCATGCTACACTTTTAGTTTTTCACGCTTACACTTATAGTTTTTCATGCTACACTTTTAGTTTTTCACGCTTACACTTTCAGTTATCACGCTTACACTTATAGCTTATCATGCTACACTTTTAGTTTTTCACGCTACACTTATAGTTTTTCACGCTACACTTACAGCTTATCACGCTACACTTTCAAATTTTATCACGCTTACACTTACAGCTTTTTCACGCTTACACTTTCGTGTTATCACGCTTACACTTACATGCTATCACGCTACACTTTTAGTTTTTCACGCTACACTTACAGGTTATCATGCTATATTTTACAAATCAAACTCCACGCTATATATACACACACAGTCTTACAAACTCCAAAATTGCATCAATCAAAGATGAAGTTTACAAACAAATAATCCACCGATCAAAGAGAAATTTGCATACAAGATCAGGCTTGATTGCACTCACAAAATTGCATAAGACCAAAATAACACTCACAAAACTTTCAAATTATCTACTTTCATAGTCTTACAAACTCCAAAATTGCACATAATTCCATCGAATAAAATTGCACTAACAAAACTTTCGATTATCTACTTTTATAGTCTATCAAACCGAGAACAATATGTTACAAATCAAACTCCAAAAAAAATATATATATATACACAAAAGTGAGAACAAAGAGAAATTTGCATACAAGATCAGGCTTGATTGCACTCACAAAATTGCATAAGACCAAAATAGCACTCACAAAACTTTCAAATTATCTACTTTCATAGTCTTACAAACTCCAAAATTGCATCAATCAAAGATGAAGTTTACAAACAAATAATCCATCGATCAAAGAGAATTTGCATACAAGATCGCTTGATTGCACTCACAAAATTGCATAAGACCAAAATAGCACTCACAAAACTTTCAAATTATCTACTTTCATAGTCTTACAAACTCCAAAATTGCATCAATCAAAGATGAAGTTTACAAACAAATAATCCATCGATCAAAGAGAATTTGCATACAAGATCGCTTGATTGCACTCACAAAATTGCATAAGACCAAAATAGCACTCACAAAACTTTCAAATTATCTACTTTCATAGTCTTACAAACTCCAAAATTGCATCAATCAAAGATGAAGTTTACAAACAAATAATCCATCGATCAAAGAGAATTTGCATACAAGATCAGGCTTGATTGCACTCACAAAATTGCATAAGACCAAAATAGCACTCACAAAACTTTCAAATTATCTACTTTCATAGTCTTACAAACTCCAAAATTGCATCAATCAAAGATGAAGTTTACAAACAAATAATCCATCGATCAAAGAGAATTTGCATACAAGATCGCTTGATTGCACTCACAAAATTGCATAAGACCAAAATAGCACTCACAAAACTTTCAAATTATCTACTTTCATAGTCTTACAAACTCCAAAATTGCACATAATTCCATCGAATAAAATTGCACTAACAAAACTTTCAGATTATCTACTTTTATAGTCTATCAAACCGAGAACAATATGTTACAAATCAAACTCCAAATATATATATTTTGGTGACAAACACAGATGGATGAAGAATTGTATTGTGCATTGATGGATTTCAGAGGAAATAATCACGCTACACTTACAGTTTTTCACGCTACACTTTCAGCTTATCACGCTACACTTACAGGCTATCACGCTACACTTTCAGGTTATCACGCTACACTTACAGTTTTTCACGCTACACTTTCAGCTTATCACGCTACACTTATATTTTTTCACGCTACACTTTCAGGTTATCACGCTACACTTACATGCTATCACGCTACACTTACAGTTTTTCACGCTACACTTATAGTTTTTCACGCTACACTTTCAGTTATCACGCTTACACTTTCAGTTATCACGCTTACACTTTCAGTTATCACGCTTACACTTACATGCTATCACGCTACACTTATAATTTTTCATGCTACACTTTTAGTTTTTCACGCTACACTTTCAGGTTATCACGCTACACTTACAGGCTACCACGCTACACTTATAGCTTATCATGCTACACTTTTAGTTTTTCACGCTATACTTATAGTTTTTCACGCTACACTTTCAGCTTATCACGCTACACTTACAGTTTTTCATGCTACACTTTCAGGTTATCACGCTACACTTACATGCTATCACGCTACACTTTCAGTTTTTCACGCTACACTTACAGGTTATCACACTACACTTACAGGTTATCATGCTATATTTTACAAATCAAACTCCACGCTATATATACACACAGTCTTACAAACTCCAAAATTGCATCAATCAAAGATGAAGTTTACAAACAAATAATCCATCGATCAAAGAGAAATTTGCATACAAGATCAGGCTTGATTGCACTCACAAAATTGCATAAGACCAAAATAACACTCACAAAACTTTCAAATTATCTACTTTCATAGTCTTACAAACTCCAAAATTGCACATAATTCCATCAGAACAAAATTGCACTAACAAAACTTTCAGATTATCTACTTTTATAGTCTATCAAACCGAGAACAATATGTTACAAATCAAACTCCAAAAAAAAAAATATATATATATATATATATATATATATATATATATATATATATATATATATATATATATATATATATATATATATATATATATATATATATATATATATATATATATATATATATATATATATAATATATATATATATATACACAAAAGTGAGAACAAACTGAGAAATTTGCATATAACAGTTGGCTTGGCTGCACTCATAGAATTGCATAAGAACAAAAAAGCTGAGATTGATGGCATCTACCATCCGGGGGACTTAGCTTGAGGTGAATGTTTAGATCCTGAAAACAAAAGATACGCTTCATATCCTCCACAACTTCTACCTTTGTCCTAAATGAGAGCACGAGCTTGTAGATTGTCTCGCGATCACTTCTATGGAACATCGTATCTATTATGGATCCTCCCATTTGAAGACCCATAATTCTCCCAACATCTTCAACACCAAAGGAGGTCCATTTTCCTCAATTTTGAAACTACTTTTTCAACATCAAAGACTTCCAACAAATAATCCACTAGCAGTGGTTGCATTGGAACATCAGGAACATCCAAATAGCCATAAAATGGCATATCTCGAAGGGCCATCCGATGATCCTCCGACAATGTAGAAGAAATATGATTTTTAATAAGGTCCCTAAGTAGCCAACATTGGATAGAATTCTCACAAGATCCATAGTGTATGATTTTCTGCAACCAACGTAAAACATATGCCAACTTTAGTATCATATCAATATTATACTTTTCCCTTACTAAATGAGCTACCATTAAGATACTTTAAGATCAAACACATGCACGGAGAAAGAAGCTTAAAGCACAAAACACCAAGGCAATATTAAAGAGAGAAAAAACAGGAAAACAAAGACATAAAGGAGAGGTGATGGTCGTGATTACAAGTGATGCAAGAAAGACATCAAAATTATTTGTTCAATGATGTCACGTTTTTCTCCCAAAGTGTTCCCAAAACACCATTGTCAGTTTTTGTAAACCCTAGTTTGCCCCTTTCTATAAACAAACACAATAAGCCCACAAACAAGTAATTGTTCCACTCCCTACCACTATTAGTGGCATGCCCACCACCGCTAGTGGCATTCCCAACACTGCCGGCACTACCAACAACGGCACTTTCTTTTCCGGTTTCCAAAAAAGAGGCAAAGAAACAATATGAATTGATAGGTTCTTATACTTAGTTCCTCTTGCAAAAAGCATAAATCATTTTCTTATTTGATTGTAATGTCTATTTCATTGCAAGTTACTTGCTACACCTATTTTTACCAAAAGAAAAAAATTATAGCCTATTGCTTCTCATTCGGTTGTTGCCATCTTCAATCTCTGAACACCTAATTGCTTCATTCACATGAAAAATAATAATTTAGAGGAAATTAGAATAAAGAGGAGAAAATAGGACTAAACAATCATTATCCAACAATAAAAATCGTCAAGTTTAAGGACAAATTAGAGAAATAGAAAAATAAGGTAAAGTGAAATTGACATGAATTAAGGTAAAAATCGATCCAACATAAATCACATAAGTTAGAGCAAAGACCAAATCAATCAAAACACACATATATTCATAAATTAGAGCAAAGACAAAATCAATCACGATACACATAAATTAAGGCTTTTGAGAAGAAGGGAAAAACAAAAACAAGAGGAATGAGAGAGAGATTTGGTTGCGAGGAGAACCAAGAGAATACCTTTTGACAGTGCTCTAAACGGCATTTCATCTGCATGACAAGGACACACTTAAGGTCGGGACTCCAAGGACTGAATCGGTGACTCACAATACATCATGACAAGAACGAGATCGCCGATGGCGACGAGATCGACGACGAATTGCCGACGACGCCGAAGAAGGGGAAATCGCCTGACTTGGCGAGAACGGGATAGCGACGGCGATGGCGACGGGCACGAGACGGCGACGGCGACGGTGACGTACACGAGACTGGGTATGGGGAAATTGGGTTTTTCAGTTAGGGCTCAGAGATGAAAAGGAGGAAGAAGAGGAGAGAGAGAGAAGTAATGGTTTAAGTGGGGAATTGAAAGGGGTATTTAGGGGTTTTTACCATGTTTGTGTATAAGTACAAGTGCTGCAAGCATTATATTTTGGAGATTGGGTTTAAAGGCAAAAATAAAAAAGAAATAATTAAGTTAAAGAATACAAGCAATAGTAATTAAGTTTTAAGATAAAGTTGGGTAAATAAATAGGGCTAGAAATAAAAACCTTTTTTCCCCTCGGAAAAGAGGGAAATAAAGGCCGCACCGGTTTCATTCCCGAATCCCAGCCCCCTAATTTTGCTTTCCCGCCAACAATACGCCTCTCCCGCCACCTGCCGCCAAGCGTCCCATCAATCCCCGAATAAAATCAGCCAACAAAGCGCAACAATTTTGTTACCCAAAACCCTTAACCTCTAAATTTCCCCACATTTTCTATTTCTTCTCTCAAATCACAGTAAAAATGGAGGGGGACTTCTCATCGGAGGAACAATTCAAGCTACCCGAGCTCAAATTAGGTCAAAAAACCCTAAAAAGTCTATCGCAAAGTCCCTCATTTTTAGCGGGTTTTTTTTTCTTTTCCAGTCCGATAATTTATTTTCCCTCTTTTTCCAGATGCGAAGCAAGCGCAGGGCTTCATATCGTTCTTCAAAACCCTACCCCGCGTTAGTAAACTTTTGAATGATCTTTTATTTATCTGCTAATAATCTGTTCCCTGACCCTAAAAGGAGAAAATAGGACTAAACAATCATTATCCAACAATAAAAATCGTCAAGTTTAAGGACAAATTAGAGAAATAGAAAAATAAGGTAAAGTGAAATTGACATGAATTAAGGTAAAAATCAAATCCAACATAAATCACATAAGTTAGAGCAAAGACCAAATCAATCAAAACACACATATATTCATAAATTAGAGCAAAGACAAAATCAATCACGATACACATAAATTAAGGCTTTTGAGAAGAAGGGAAAAACAAAGACATAAAGGAGAGGTGTGATGGTCGTGATTACAAGTGATGCAAGAAAGACATCAAAATTATTTGTTCAATGATGTCACGTTTTTCTCCCAAAGTGTTCCCAAAACACCATTGCCAATTTTTGTAAACCCTAGTTTGCACCTTTCTATAAACAAACACAATAAGCCCACAAACAAGTAATTGTTCCACTCCTTACCACCGTTAGTGGCATGCCCACCACCGCCAGTGGCATTCCCAACATTGCCGGCACTACCAACAACGGCACTTTCTTTTCCGGTTTCCAAAAAAGAGGCAAAGAAACAATATGAATTGATAGATTCTTATACTTAGTTCCTCTTGCAAAAAGCATAAATTATTTTCTTATTTGCGTGTAATGTCTATTTCATTGCAAGTTACTTGCTACACCTATTTTTACCAAAAGAAAAAAATTATAGCCTATTGCTTCTCATTCAGTTGTTGCCATCTTCAATCTCTGAACACCTAATTGCTTCATTCACATGAAAAATAATAATTTAGAGGAAATTAGAATAAAGAGGAGAAAAATAGGACTAAACAATCATTATCCAACAATAAAAATCGTCAAGTTTAAGGACAAATTAGAGAAATAGAAAAATAAGGTAAAGTGAAATTGACATGAATTAAGGTAAAAATCAAATCCAACATAAATCACATAAGTTAGAGCAAAGACCAAATCAATCAAAACACACATATATTCATAAATTAGAGCAAAGACAAAATCAATCACGATACACATAAATTAAGGCTTTTGAGAAGAAGGGAAAAACAAAGACAAGAGGAATGAGAGAGATTTGGTTCGCGAGGAGAACCAAGAGAATACCTTTGACGGTCTCAAGGCGGCAATTTCCTGCGGCGACACGGCGACGATCTTGTCGGTGACTCCGTCGGTGATCGGAAGTCCGGTGACTCCATCCAGCGGCCAATTAATGGCGCAAGGCAGCGATAAGCGAACAGCAGCAAACAGCGTCAGCGGACTGCAATAAGCGAACCAGCCAGCAGCAACCATAGCGAACCTGAATAAAGCAATGGCAGCGAAAACCAGGTGATAAATTGGGTTTCGGTTAGGGCTCGAGATGAAAAGGAGGAAGAAGAGGAGAGAGAGAGAAGTAATGGTTTAAGTGGGGAATTGAAAGGGTATTTAGGGTTTTACCATGTTTGTGTATAAGTACAAGTGCTGCAAGTATTATATTTTGGAGATTGGGTTTAAAGGCAAAAATAAAAAAAAAGATATAATTAAGTTAAAGAATAAAAGCAATAGTAATTGAGTTTGAAGATAAAGTTAGCTAAATAAATAGGGCTAGAAATAAAAACCCTTTTTTTCCCCTTGGAAAAGAGGGAAATAAAGGTCGCACCGGTTTCATTCCCGAATCCCAGCCCCCTAATTTTGCTTTCCCGCCAACAATACGCCTCTCCCGCCACCTGCCGCCAAGCGTCCCATCAATCCCCGAATAAAATCAGCCAACAAAGCGCAACAATTTTGTTACCCAAAACCCTTAACCTCTAAATTTCCCCACATTTTCTATTTCTTCTCTCAAATCACAGTAAAAATGGAGGGGGACTTCTCATCGGAGGAACAATTCAAGCTACCCGAGCTCAAATTAGGTCAAAAAACCCTAAAAAGTCTATCGCAAAGTCCCTCATTTTTGCTTTTCCAGTCCGATAATTTATTTTCACTCTTTTTCCAGATGCGAAGCAAGCGCAGGGCTTCATATCGTTCTTCAAAACCCTACCCCGCGTTAGTAAACTTTTGAATGATCTTTTATTTATCTGCTAATAATCTGTTCCCTGACCCTAAAAAGGTGCTTACTTTTTTGGTTTAATCGTTTGTAGGATGCAAGGGCTGTTCGTTTCTTTGATCGCCGGGTGAGTTTTTATCTCTAACTTTGTTTCTGGGTTTTGGTTTTGATGATTAGGGTTTCTATTACGCGTTTCCCTCAGTTTCGAACTTATTATTTTGATTAATGGTATTGTTTCGTAAGTTTGTTGCCATTTCTTGTGCTGGCATTCTATGTTAGGCAATTTAATTAAAACTTTTGATTATATATACTAATTGCTTGGTGCGTGGAAGCTCATGTGTAACTGAAATGAAAAAAAAAAAATTAAGTAAAATATATTAGTCGTATGACTAATAAAAAAGTTAAATACAGGGGATGAGTGGGTGACTAACTTAAATTTCTCTCTTTTCCATCACTGGAACATGCAGATTACAGAGGAAAAAATAACTTTTCTTTAAATTTAAAACGTATTTATATGCGTGGATGTTAATAAAAATAGTTTATATTTTAGTTATACTTGAGGGGGTGAATTACTGAAGCAAATATGAGACCAACATCTGGGTTTTCAGATGTTAATCATTCAATTAATATGTGGAAATTGTCATGAGGTCCCG
This sequence comes from Asparagus setaceus, assembly GCA_012295165.1. Classification (NCBI taxonomy): domain Eukaryota; kingdom Viridiplantae; phylum Streptophyta; class Magnoliopsida; order Asparagales; family Asparagaceae; genus Asparagus; species Asparagus setaceus. The sequence continues at coordinate 1,307,828 of CM022703.1, forward strand.
ATTCTCCTGATTATTGATGCTTCTAAACCTTTTCACATGATTGAAAGTGTTGGGTTTCTGTTTATTTGATTATCAACCTCACATTAGTCGATGTTGCACCTCTTGGTCAGGATTATTATACTGCTCATGGTGAAAATGCCACTTTCATTGCAAAGGTATATTATCACACAACATCTGCTCTGCGACAACTGGGTAGTGGTCCAGATGGAATTTCTAGTGTAAGTGTAAGTAAAAATATGTTTGAAACAATAGCTCGTGATATCTTGCTTGAGAGAACAGATCATACCATGGAGGTTTATGAAGGAAGTGGCTCCAAGTGGACGTTGACTAAAACTGGAACTCCTGGCAATATTGGTTGCTTTGAAGATGTTTTGTTTGCCAACACTGACATGCAGGACTCGCCAGTCACAATTGCACTATTTCCAAACTTCCGGGAGAATCAGTATACAGTTGGACTGGGTTTTGTGGATTTGACAAATCGAAGATTGGGCCTGGCAGAATTTCTTGATGATAGCCAGTTTACAAATGTGGAATCTGTTTTGGTTGCTCTTGGATGCAAGGAATGCCTCTTACCTACAGAAAGTGGAAAATCAATCGAATTGGAATCTCTTCGTAATGCACTGACCAGATGTGGTGTTCTCGTGACTGAGAGAAAGAAATCAGAGTTCAAGTCAAGAGATCTGGTACAGGACCTTGGCAGGATCATAAGGGGTCCGATTGAACCAGTTCGAGATTTACTTTCTGAATTTGAATGTGCATTGGGTGCCCTGGGGGCATTATTGTCATATGTGGAATTACTTGCAGATGACAGCAACTATGGAAGTTATACCATCCACAAGTACAATCTGAATAGTTATATGAGATTAGATTCTGCAGCTATGAGGGCATTGAATGTTTTGGAGAGCAAAACAGATGCAAACAAAAATTTTAGCTTGTTTGGTTTGATGAACAGAACCTGCACAGCTGGTATGGGCAAACGATTGTTAAATAGGTGGCTCAAACAACCTTTGTTGGATGTAGAAGAAATCAATTGTAGACTGGATCTTGTTCAGGCATTTGTGGATGATGCAGAACTTCGCCAGGGTCTGAGGCAACACTTGAAAAGAATTTCAGACATAGAGCGATTGATGAATAGTCTGAAGAAACGAACTCCTAGCTTGCTGCCAGTCATAAAACTTTATCAGGTGATCTCCACCTTGCTTTCATTTCTTTAATGTCATAAAAGTTTCTCGCCAGTTGGCTGCTAGAATGACCTGAATATAACATCCTATTTTCTAGTTTTCTGATATTTATATCATGTGCTAAGTTTCATTTCTTTACTAGCTCATATATGCTATTCAAAATGTACAGACATGGAAAATGTAACTTGATTTTGGGCAACTGCTCCATTCATGTTTGCATGTATATTATTTTAAGATCTCCTTTTGCCATGCCTATGTTTTTATTAGTCGCTAAATTTTTTTAAGTCACAAGTATTTTTTTGATTGAAAATATCATTTATTTCTAACGTTTTATCACCTCTTTTTGATCCAGTCAAGCATTAGACTTCCACATATTAAAGGTGTTCTTGAGTGTTATGAAGGCCAATATTCACCACTGATAAGAAGAAAATATTTGGATCCACTGAAAGATTTGATGGATGAGAATAAAGTGAGAAAATTTATTGCTCTTGTCGAGGTTGCGGTAGACCTTGATCAACTTGAGAACGGAGAATACATGATATCACCAAGTTATGATTCCAACTTAGTTGCACTGAGAGATGAACTTAATACAGTTGAGGAACAAATACACAAATTGCACAAACAAATAGCAAATGATCTGGATGTGTCTATTGATAAGGCTCTGAAGTTGGAGAAAGGTACCCAATTTGGCCATGTCCTCAGGATCACGAAGAAAGAGGAGCAGAAAGTGAGGAAAAGCTCACTACCCATTTTATGGTTCTGGAAACTCGTAAGGATGGGGTGAAATTCACCAATTCCAGGCTTAAAAAGTTGGGAGATGAATACCAGAAAATTCTCAATGAGTATACAAGAGTACAAAAGGATATAGTTTGTCGAGTAGTTAAGACTGCTGTTTCCTTTTCTGAGGTATATGAAACACAAGTTTTTTTCAGATAAATTTTTTTCTGCATGGGAAATTAATAATAGTACAATCTCTTAGGTCTTTGAGACTTGTGCTGTTATTCTTTCTGAGCTTGATGTGTTACTGAGTTTTGCTGATCTTGCTACAAGTTGTCCAATTCCATACATAAGGCCAGATATTACACCTTCGGTATGTTTTCTTTAAAATATTTTTTTTGGTATTTATTGATTTGTAATGATATTAAGTAGTTTACTATATTTAAGATACCAAGTTTGATTACAGGATAGAGGAGATATTATCCTAGAAGGTAGTCGACATCCTTGTGTTGAGGCTCAGGACGGAGTCAATTTCATACCTAATGATTGTTCTTTAGTAAGTATTGTGTAATTTCGCTTTTCAAAAATGATCTTCGCGGAAAAATGAAGATTATTCTTAGTCTTCTCCCTTGATATCTTCTACTGTTTAGGTGCGTGGGAAGAGTTGGTTTCAGATTATCACTGGTCCTAACATGGGTGGTAAATCCACCTTTATACGACAGGTATGTATGTGTTTGTGACAAAAGCATTGATTGACACTTCAAGCTCTATTAATATGATGAAGTTTTAAGCGTGGTTATGGTGTTGATCACACACTTCAGTCTTGATATTTGGAAGAAGGATTGACGAGGTTTTAACTGTGTGTTTTCTTATGTTTGTTCCTTCTACACAGTGCTTCACTTGGATTATTCTATGCTGTATGCTGCACTAATACAGCTGCACATTAATAGCCAATATGACAATAAACTTAGTCATATATTAAAACAGGTGTTTAAAAATGTAGTTAAATTCTTTTTCTATATACATGGATCATCTGGATAATTCTCAATGTAGTTGCTAGATGGCAAATATCATGCACTTGAAGCTTTGAGCAGAGGTGGTGGATATCAATTTTATTTATTCCATGATAAGTCTCAAATAACCCTGAGGTCAATGTGGTATGCTTTGGTGTCATTATTTGCTAACTTCATAATGAAAGGTGAGGTAAATATTGGACATATGTTACTTGAAGAGAAAAATGAGCCTTTTTAAAATGATAGACTACAAAGAACTAGTTTGTTAAAGCTTAAAGTGCTTATGTAACATCCCGACCAAGAAAATACCTAAAAGTTTAACAAAATTCCCAAATATTCATAAAATTTCTGCATGACACAGCTGTACAATTGAGGCTTAAACCTGTATAATCAATCCTAATCCAAATTACCATATTGTGAACATATATTGACTCTTAGAAACTAAGTACATACTATTGACATGTTAACTCCCAAAATTTTAATAAGTTGACAGCAGAGTCCATGTGGAATACCTTTATAGCAGAGAGTTGCTAGGGGAATGCTTAACTCCTAGATAGCCATAAGGTCTGTTGCTACTATTTGCAAAACACTCTGGGAAATCATTTGAACATGTTCTGCCTAGTGACCCCATGGTTGAACATTTTCTTATCTTTTCTCTGGTAGCTCCTGGCGAACAAATGCCACCACACAAAAGGTGGTGGCGAAGGGCTCAGTGGGTAACTTCCTAGAAAATTTGGGATGCATCAACGGTGTGATCAAATATAGAGAGATGGTAAAATATTCAAATATGAGAATGGAAATATGAAAATAACAATCAATCAACAACCATGCTCTCTTTGCAGGATTCTGAGTTGTTTCTAATCACGGGACTGTATCACATGCATGCCTTCAATTATAAACCACCGGTGAAGTTCACTTCACGCAGGACACTGGTCTACCGAAATAGAGCATGAAAGTAAGATACATTGACAACAATTGTATCAGCCCCAATGTCATAGTGAGATGTTATCAAATGATATTGACAAATACTAATAATCATGCAAAAGGAAAATTGTCCAATGAAATCAGTCAATAAGTATAGGATATTGATCAATAGCATTCAGACTTGGACATTCATAAGATCATATTCAAAGCACAAGGCTGCATATGAAAATCCAACAGAATGAGTGAAAAACAAGGGAGGTGTTACCTACTGAATGACCGAGCAAATCTCACAATCTGATTGCTATGTCCGATACCCCAAGATCCTACATAATCATATAATATATTGACATTAGCCTTTCACGGTTACCTTTATCCTTCTATCATACACATAGAGTATAATTGACTAGACTATTTCCAGTTGGTCTTTTTGATTATGGCATCCCATTTTGTGACTTAACAGTTATACTTAGAATGCTATTTAAAATCAATTTCTTCCATAATCAAATATTGCACAGGCATGCCTCATCTATTGTAGGTCTGGACTTGTTTGTGGCCTAGAAGGTCAGTGATATCAATTGAAAAGTGTTCAAGACTAAGGCATGTAAGGCATGAGGATAGGGGTTTGTAATTTCCCATTCAGTCATCTCGGATGGCTTCCTTCTACAGCAAACATCAGAATAACACAAATACATTTTACTGTAAGAAAGATCTACAAGTCTACTTTGCACTGAAGCAAGTTCCATGTAATTTGGACCTCTGTGTAGGGAGTTATACCTCTCACAACACAGCTGTGTACAGAATTCTGGGTGCAGGACATTATCATTTCAGTCAGTTTGTGGGACTATTTCAGGCCACAAATGAACTCCAAATCTATAATTCTTTATATAGACTTGTAGGTCTATAAGTTAACTTTAAGATTCCACAAACGATACATCAATCCGGTATGTAGAATAAAAGTTATGGTGATTTTTTGACAGCTGCGCATCAATTTCTGTGTGAGGGAAGTTTACATCAAATTGATTTTGCAGCCAATCTAAAGTTGCTGCAAACCAAATTTGGTCCAGAAGAAGTGTTTGATGCTATTATCAGGTCCTCCATACAACAATGTTTTAAGCATTGGTCTTGGTAGGTTCCTAGATATTTACATTAAGGAGTTTTGAGCCGAATTCACCTGATACAATGTGATCGTTGATCTCAACCAAAACTTCTATTTCTATACAATTCTCTTCACATTCAGAGTTTAAATATTCACTTAATATGATCACTTAGATATGTCGTTTTCTCTCCTTTTCCTATTTGAAAGTTTTCATAAGAATTTTCACATATAATTTATATAATCAATGAAATTCCTTAAGAGCAAAAGGCTGACCTTTGCTTGTTCTTGAATCTTTTGTAGTTGACATAAAAATCCTTCTCTAAGATTTGCCTTGACAAGAATCCCTTTAATCCCCTAGTGCTCCTTCGAATTTTCTTTCTTTCTTTTTTTTTCCCTAGCTTGTTCGTAACAGTGTCCATAAACTCTTCTAACATCCATCCACATGCTAGTATTAATGGTCTTTTGGCTAATTTCCTTATGCGCTAAGTCTTCTAGCAAGATGACACACATGCTCGCTACAAATGACTCATGCTAGCACTTGTCTCAAAACCAATTAGCCACTTAGCTAGACCAATTAAGTGGCAATTATTTCTTTGAGCCCTTGCCATTCGTCCTGAAGCATTTTTTTTAATGACATCTAGCTCGTTAGAGAGTTTTTACCTTTGAGCTTATCTCTTTTGAAGCTTAGATGTATGAATCTCTGTAGCCAGCTAAGAGCCTATATTGATATACTTGTTTATGTAGCTTCGCAAAAGAGGTGGCATTAATGTAAAATAAACCTCTGTCAAAGGCACTATGTCACGAGGACACAAAATAAGAATAATATTTGTATGTTTACATAGAAAAATGTACTTTAGTTCACTAATAATTTTTAATCCCCTAATATTTTGTTCAAGTAGCCAAAAATGGAATTTTGTAAATAGATAAGCTACTGGAAAATCTGGGATATTACAGCTAATACTTCAACGGAGTTCTGAGATATCAGATGACTCATATGCACACATACTTATCATTTGTTATGTTAAATACGAAAGAAAAAAGAGACTATCCTTTTTGGTTGAGAATTTGTCCTCTGTTCTCCATCATTTCTTCATTATTTATGAAGCAAATGATTGTCCTTAAGGTGTCTTTTCACATTCTTGTATACATGGCAGGTTGGCGTGAATGTGTTGATGGCACAAGTTGGTTGCTTTGTTCCTTCTGATAGGGCAAGCATTAGCATTCGTGATTGCATTTTCGCTCGTGTTGGGGCTGGTGATTGCCAAGTGAGTTTTGCTCAAAAGATAGTGTTTGCTTCAAACTCTGGTCCAATGGTTATCTATTGTCAAGCTGAGAGAACTAATTATAAATTGTTAGCTTATTTAGTTTTAAAATGCATAAATTTTGATTAATTTTTATAATCAATGAAATTCCTTAAGAGCAAAAGGCTGACCTTTGCTTGTTCTTGAATCTTTGTAGTTGACATAAAAATCCTTCTCTAAGATTTGCCTTGACAAGAATCCCTTTAATCCCCTAGTGCTCCTTCGAATTTTCTTTCTTTCTTTTTTTTCCCCTAGCTTGTTCGTAACAGTATCCATAAACTCTTCTAACATCCATCCACATGCTAGTATTAATGGTCTTTTGGCTAATTTCCTTATGCGCTAAGTCTTCTAGCAAGATGACACACATGCTCGCTACAAATGACTCATGCTAGCGCTTGTCTCAAAACCAATTAGCCACTTAGCTAGACCAATTAGGTGGCAATTATTTCTTTGAGCCCTTGTCCCTCGTCCTGAAGCATTTTTTTTAATGACATCTAGCTCGTTAGAGAGTTTTTACCTTTGAGCTTATCTCTTTTGAAGCTTAGATGTATGAATCTCTGTAGCTAGCTAAGAGCCTATATTGATATACTTGTTTATGTAGCTTCGCAAAAGAGGTGGCATTAATGTGAAATAAACCTCTGTCAAAGGCACTACGTCACGAGGACACAAAATAAGAATAATATTTGTATGTTTACATAGAAAAATGTACTTTAGTTCACTAATAATTTTTAATCCCCTAATATTTTGTTCAAGTAGCCAAAAATGGAATTTTGTAAATAGATAAGGTACTGGAAAATCTGGGATATTACAGCTAATACTTCAACGGAGTTCTGAGATATCAGAGGACTCATATGCACACATACTTATCATTTGTTATGTTAAATACGAAGGAAAAAAGAGACTATCCTTTTTGGTTGAGAATTTGTTCTCTGTTCTCCATCATTTCTTCATTATTTATGAAGCAAATGATTGTCCTTAAGCTGTCTTTTCACATTCCTGTATACATGGCAGGTTGGCGTGAATGTGTTGATGGCACAAGTTGGTTGCTTTGTTCCTTCTGATAGGGCAAGCATTAGCATTCGTGATTGCATTTTCGCTCGTGTTGGGGCTGGTGATTGCCAAGTGAGTTTTGCTCAAAAGATAGTGTTTGCTTCAAACTCTGGTCCAATGGTTATCTATTGTCAAGCTGAGAGAACTAATTATAAATTGTTAGCTTATTTAGTTTTAAAATGCATAAATTTTGATTAATTTTTATAGTGCGATTTTGCCATATAATCTTTATGATTATGCAAACTATTTGCAATGGAATTAGTTTGAAAACAATCTTCAGTGTCAAATTTAATTGGCTACCTGACTCATGATAAAGTATTACCATACAAGCTTTACTCATACAGTGCTTAAAGAGCATTCTACTTGTGCGAGCAAGCTATTAGCACAAACATGCACAATCACTGGTCATCTTATTTATAGAGCTTAGCAAGTAAGAATAATTATATCTTAATGTACTCTTCAATTGTCAGAAGATATCCACAAGAGAAAAAGTGGATAGGGTGTTCAAGGTCTTGCTGGAAACAACACATTTTCCAGTTTCACAATATAAAGACAAAGGAGAAATTTCGTCATCTAGCTTGTACAATGGACAAGCAAATGATGCTTGATATTACCGTTAAGACAATACGACCATGTTCATCTTTATTTGGGCTGAGCAATGTTTAAAAAGGCAGAAGCGGAAGGCAAACCTGCAATCTCATGCCCATCAAAGACCAAAATAGTAGTTACCCTTTGGTACCTTTGGAGGCACACCTTTATGCATGTTTCTCTGTCATTTTTATTATCTCTTTTTTGTAGGATGACATGGTATTGCATTTCTTAATTTTGTTGTACAGCTCCGTGGGGTTTCTACCTTCATGCAAGAAATGCTTGAAACTGCATCCATCTTGAAAGGCGCCACTGAGAAGTCGCTGGTAATAATCGATGAGCTGGGCCGTGGTACATCTACCTATGATGGATTTGGTTTGTTCTGCAATCTTATCTTATTTTAGTCAATTGAAGAGTTAGTTAATTGTATAAGTTTTGACTAACTTCTTACAATGTAATCGTATTTGTTCTATGTTCTTAGTAAGACGGAAGGTCATCTCTTTACAGAAGTTGTTAAGTTTCTGTGCTAACTTAAATAATCAAAGGTGATCTAGATGAACTGTCTTTCTTGTTTGAGTTGAAATGTGAATGTTGCTGCTCAAATTATGGTGTTTAGAGATATTTGAGCATGACCGGGCTTGCAAGATCATACCCCTTCAACCTTTGAAGGATTACTGCAAATAGCCCCTCTTGTTATGGGGTTATTTGCAGATGCACCCCTTGTATTACGAAGGTATTGCCACTTATCAGCCCTGTTCCATTTTATTAGCACATGTAATCACTAGCCTTTACATCATTATAGTTTCCTTTAGTTTTTAAACTTCCATGGAAATCACATGATGGCCAGAGCTAGACAGTTGCTAAGAAAACCCTGCCGTGATTCCCACGTGAGTTTAAAGACTTACAAAATAATAATGATATTGCAGGACCGATGGTGTTGTACGTGCTAAAAAGTAGAACAAGAATGTTAAGTAGTTACATCTTTATAGTACATGGTGTGCATCTGCAAATAACCTTTCTTTATTTCCTGGTTCACCTTCTGTTACAAAATGCATCAGAAAACCTCTGAACTATTTAAAATGATTCTGGCACTTGAGCAATGTATTAGACATTAGATAAGCAATTTTTATAGAATAGAGAAAAGCAAGTTGCAGTAATACCCTTCTGTCTGCCTCTCTTGATCTCTCTTTAACTTATCCCTACCCCTTGATTTCTCTAACAGACTCCTTTCTCTTAATCTCTCTAACCTTATTCTCTCTGTTGATAACTTCTAATCATCTCTCCTGTCTTATCCCAAGTAAACCTGTTCCTCTTAATCATATGAAATAATCATATTATCTTCTCTTGCTCACTATTTGGAGGGGTTTCATGATGAAGTAAGCATTCAACTGCAAAGGTCTTTGTGATCTTTGGATAATTTCATTCTGAAGTATACATATGGCCTATGTTAGATCAGTTACTTTAGTTCCACTGTCTTTGTAAATATTTGTACCATTATTTCAAAAACTGTAACTCGTTGTGTTAGTATGTAACCTAATAGGCCTTAAATGTTATGTAACCTTATAAAATAACTCAGACACATTATAACTCTGTGTTATTACAATATAATATGTGTTATTTCAATATAACTTACGTTATTTCAATATAACATGTGTTTTTCAATATAGCATGCGTTATTTCAATATAACCTCGTCATTTCAATATAAGTTCTAGAGACTTGAGACTATATCATTTTCTTACCACTTGAAGTAGTTAAGTAATTACTTATGAATTGCTTGTTAAGTCTTCATGTCCTATTGTACTGACATCATCATGTGACTGTGAAATTATGAATTTGACTGTTAAAACGAATGTAATTACGAAAAAGCTATAAATTTATGATTATATATTTGAGTATCCGATTGTGATACTCCTAGTAAATCTATTAATGTTGTATTAAATTAAGAATTTTTATTAAAATATTTTTGTATAATGATATTAGTTCCTAATTCTTAAAATTATTATGAATATCTTTTATACTTTTTAAATTAAACTGTAAGAAAATATTTTGTTCCTAATTGAGATGTTATGTTTGAAAATTTTGATAATACTAATTATTAAAGTCTTTATGAATAGATTGTATTTATAAAATATGTAAATAATTAATAAACAAAATAACCTACGTTATGCATTACATTTTTGCATTTTTTCTTTAACCCTTAACAGGAGGTAGAGCGTTACGTTATCGTTATTGTTGTTTTCAACATTGATTTGTACATTATGTTTCATATATTCAACTGATCTGATCAATTATCTTAGATTCTTTGGTACATTGCATTAATTATGCCTAATGTTTAAAATAAAAGATAGCATGTAGTGTAACTCGAAATCCGAAAGCTAATTGTATATAGCATAACACCTAGCATAAGTTATGTGTTCATTTTTTTTTTTGGGTTTAAAATAAATATAAAAGAACTCGTAATAACTCAAAATTAGGCATAATTCAAAAGTATAGAAAAATTAAAAAGATAAAACAAAAATAGAAGCTGTTCTAAGTTACTTACAAACAATAAAGAGAATGAGATGCCTCCTACTACCGAATTTCATGTTTGCTAAATGGATATAAACTTTTAGATACGACTGATGGTTCTACACAAATCACAAAGCGACACAAACTCTAAAAAAAATTTAATCCAACACAAAGTCATAAACTATAAATTATAAAGTTTATTAAAGTAGCATAGGTATATTGAAAAAGTAGGCATTATATTCAAACAACAAAATGCTTTTCTGAAATACAGATACAACATAGCACCAGATAGTGTAGAACCATGGGTTTCTCTGTTACATAGTGCTTTTATATCGCATTATGGAGCTTGTATTTTTCAACATTGATAATGTGTTTCATATTTATGGATGTCATTTCAAAAGGGATGAAGTTTAAATGTTGGTCTATCATAATCCTATTAAAACTTGATGGCAAATCCTAAGCAGCATGAAAGAGCTTGAGTCAGTTTCTTTCTGTGGCATAAGAGGTTTGCTGCTGACCATTTCATCCATTCTCTGTATATTTTGTGAGTTATCAGAAAGAAATCTTGTCATGTCGACTTTGTTTTAGCAGGGATTTTTCTCTCATTACCTACCTCGTTTTCAGGTTTAGCATGGGCTATTTGTGAGCATCTAGTAGAAGTGACAAAAGCTCCTACATTGTTTGCAACTCACTTCCATGAACTGACTGCATTAGCTCATGATGATGAATCTCATGCTATATCTACCAAGGGAGTGTCTAATTATCATGTTGGGGCGCACATAGATCCATCAAGTCGCAAATTAACAATGCTCTATAAGGTAAATACTTCTTTTATGAGAATTTGTATCTGTTGCCGTTACACAGTTCGTGGTTTTTATATATTCTGTTTTCTGCTGTGAGTTAACAGCTTGACCCAGGTGCTTGTGATCAAAGTTTTGGCATTCATGTGGCAGAATTTGCGAATTTTCCTGACGAAGTTATTGCTCTAGCAAAAAGTAAGGCTGCTGAATTGGAAGACTTCTCTAACATGCCTAAAATGTCTGGTGATCTGGAAGATGTAAGTAATTTAGGATCTGATCCAGCTTCATCACATCTTTTTATCAGTTTTATTTGTTTGCAAATTCCTCTTCATACTGTTTAAGTTTTATGAACTGGAGAACTTCTCTAACATGCCTAAAATGTCTGGTGATCTGGAAGATGTAAGTAATTTAGGATCTGATCCAGCTTCATCACATCTTTTTATCAGTTTTATTTGTTTGCAAATTCCTCTTCATACTGTTTAAGTTTTATGAACTGGAGAACTTCTCTAACATGCCTAAAATGTCTGGTGATCTGGAAGATGTAAGTAATTTAGGATCTGATCCAGCTTCATCACATCTTTTTATCAGTTTTATTTGTTTGCAAATTCCTCTTCATACTGTTTAAGTTTTATGAACTGGAGAACTTCTCTAACATGCCTAAAATGTCTGGTGATCTGGAAGATGTAAGTAATTTAGGATCTGATCCAGCTTCATCACATCTTTTTATCAGTTTTATTTGTTTGCAAATTCCTCTTCATACTGTTTAAGTTTTATGAACTGGAGAACTTCTCTAACATGCCTAAAATGTCTGGTGATCTGGAAGATGTAAGTAATTTAGGATCTGATCCAGCTTCATCACATCTTTTTATATTTTGTGAGTTATCAGAAAGAAATCTTGTCATGTCGACTTTGTTTTAGCAGGGATTTTTCTCTTATTACCTACCTCGTTTTCAGGTTTAGCATGGGCTATTTGTGAGCATCTAGTAGAAGTGACAAAAGCTCCTACATTGTTTGCAACTCACTTCCATGAACTGACTGCATTAGCTCATGATGATGAATCTCATGCTATATCTACCAAGGGAGTGTCTAATTATCATGTTGGGGCGCACATAGATCCATCAAGTCGCAAATTAACAATGCTCTATAAGGTAAATACTTCTTTTATGAGAATTTCTCTCTGTTGCCGTTACACAGTTCGTTGTTTTTATATATTCTGTTTTCTGCTGTGAGTTAACAGCTTGACCCAGGTGCTTGTGATCAAAGTTTTGGCATTCATGTAGCAGAATTTGCGAATTTTCCTGACGAAGTTATTGCTCTAGCAAAAAGTAAGGCTGCTGAATTGGAAGACTTCTCTAACATGCCTAAAATGTCTGGTGATCTGGAAGATGTAAGTAATTTAGGATCTGATCCAGCTTCATCACATCTTTTTATCAGTTTTTATTTGTTTGCAAATTCCTCTTCATACTGTTTAAGTTTTATGAACTGGAGAACTTCTCTAACATGCCTAACATTTCACTTCTTTAAATTTCAAATTCCTGTTCATATTATTTAGGTTTTATGAAGATTGTAAACTAAAGAGTAAGATTTTATGTTGCTATTTTTTGAAAAGAGTGAAAGGAACCTTCATCTTGCGTTCTAGCCAGATAAATGGTTGATGTAGAAGAAAACAAGTAATATGAACAATGGAGTATAACAGACATCCTTTTTTGTTTTAGAAACTACATCAATTATGGTGTTTATCATGAGAAGTGAATTGTCAAAAAACCTGCTGGAAATCCAGGGCTTTCTTTGGGAGGTGGTGGTGGGGAATGACCAATTTTTGAAGAAAGCAAACACTCATCTCAAACCTGATGATTCTATTTCTTTCACTTATTTTTTGTTTTATTGTTAAAGAAAATTTTACAACTCAGTTTTTGACATAGAGCTCTTCAGTGTTACTTGTTTTCTTCACCATCCACAACTCAGTTTCTGACATAGAGCTCTTATGGAGCTCTACTCAGTCACACCAAGCCTCAAATCAATACAAAATTCTTTTCATCCTAACCATTATGGTGGAACTCTTACTGCATTTGGCATGTAAAGCATCACCGGCTACTAGCACATTGGCTTATAGTGCTTGTATAAATACTCATGGCTATTTTTCGAGAATAGAAATCCTTCGGTGTATTTGCTTGAGTCAGTTCCAAATTAGAAATTTAAGAGGGCAATTGGAGTTTGTACACAAATCTTATAAATACAAACTTTATGATTGAGATCCATTTATTGCAATAATATTGATCAAGAACTTCTAGATATGTGACTGTTTTATAGGAAGTGTATATATATGTATATAATAATCCTGTAAAAGGCTAAGAATGTAACTTGCAAGGAGTAAACACCAAGTTTAATTAAGATCCATTTATTGCAATATTTTTGTAAATGGAGATTCTTTTTTTTTGTATTTTGTATTTTCTTAAATCTGTTCCAACTTAAAGATTTGGTGTTATTGTGCACTATAAGCATTGAATTTTTTCCTCCCTGTTTATGAACCTTGATAATTCTTAAATAATTGAACTGTTTCTCTATGATCTGTGATAATGACTCAGAAAAATTGGAGTTATTCTGAATGATCAACGATACAGGAGTCTGTTTTGAGGATTTAAAGCAATTCATGTTTTTCTTTGCCAAGTTACTGTGCATACACCTGTACACATATCTGTACATACATCATTAGCAGCTGCGGTATAACCTAAAGCAATTCCAGGTCTGGTCAGATTACATTAGGTCATATTTTAATATGTGCCTTGCTGTAATTAGTTTTAAGGTGCATTGGGACCTAGACTTGACAGATTTAATCAAACAAGATATTTAAGAGGGCAATTGGAGTTTGTACACAAATCTTATAAATACAAACTTTATGATTGAGATCCATTTATTGCAATAATATTGATCAAGAACTTCTAGATATGTGACTGTTTTATAGGAAGTGTATATATATGTATATAATAATCCTGTAAAAGGCTAAGAATGTAACTTGCAAGGAGTAAACACCAAGTTTAATTAAGATCCATTTATTGCAATATTTTTGTAAATGGAGATTCTTTTTTTTTTTTTGTATTTTGTATTTTCTTAAATCTGTTCCAACTTAAAGATTTGGTGTTATTGTGCACTATAAGCATTGAATTTTTTCCTCCCTGTTTATGAACCTTGATAATTCTTAAATAATTGAACTGTTTCTCTATGATCTGTGATAATGACTCAGAAAAAATTGGAGTTATTCTGAATGATCAACGTATACAGGAGTCTGTTTTGAGGATTTAAAGCAATTCATGTTTTTTCTTTGCCAAGTTACTGTGCATACACCTGTACACATATCTGTACATACATCATTAGCAGCTGCGGCGTATAACCTAAAGCAATTCCAGGTCTGGTCAGATTACATTAGGTCATATTTTAATATGTGCCTTGCTGTAATTAGTTTTAAGGTGCATTGGGACCTAGACTTGACAGATTTAATCAAACAAGATATTTAGCTATCTCGATTTCCTTGACAAATGTAGGAAGTTCAACCCAATAAAAGGAGGAAAACTGAATTCAGTCCTGATGAGATGGTCAAAGGTCAAGATCGAGCTCATCGTCTCCTACAGGAGATTACTGATATGCCATGGAATCAGTTTGGCTTGAAGGAGGCTATGCGACATGCCCATAAACTGAGAAAGGATCTAGAGAGTGATGCAGCTCACAACTATCCATGGCTCCGGAAGTTCTTCTGATGTCCATAAATACTCTTAATGCTGATGCAGTAGATTGTGTATTTAAGTTCAGCGATAGGTTCTTGTATATCCTGTTGACCAAACTTTTGTTTTGGCCTTGGTTTTTGCTGCTTGTGGCTGAGGGGCCATATTCTACTCTGCGATGATGTAGAGTAGGATTTTCAACATTGTATAAAAATATTTAAGCACTTATATATAGTATTTTCGTTTTAGATCTAGATGTATCCCTGTTTATTGAGATTTTCTTTGTGCCATGTTTCAAGAGATTCGGCAATATAGGGGATGCAAATTTTTGCTGTCGCGAGGTTTATTCATGTTTGTTTTTTCAGTTAAGAGCAATTTAGGGATGTTGAAAGCAATCCTCATAATAGAAGAAATGAATGAGATTTTTTACCATTCCCTACATATTGGTCACCCCTTTAGAAAGAATGCAATGAGGATGTTTTCAACTGAGAGTCAAACTGAAGAAGACACCAGGAGTGTTTCATGTACAGTAGAGTTGTGATCATTTGCTGGCGCATATGATTCTAGTTATTTTCACCTCTCCATTCCTCAGTTATAGTCAAAACTACCACAATCCAATCACATGGTCGAGTTGTCTATCTTCTCTAGTCAGAATCGCAATACAGCATGCGTTCATCCGTTTCGATTGGATGCAGTGATAGTTGACTATTGAAGTGGGCGGTTCCATTTACCTTCATCCATGCTTCTCCACTAAGATTTTAGTGTGGGATTAATAATAATAAAAAGCAAAATCCACGGCATATGCAGCCTCATGTAGTGGCAGCCACCACCGCCTTCTCAAAAGTCAACTACGCACGGCTTCGACGCGTTGCGCACATTATCATTCCCCATCTCAATTTAGTCAACTCCCCTAATGAAAACATGCTACCTGGAATTAGTAGGTTAATTGACAAATTAGCAAATTTTATTTTGAGAGGAAGCTTAATTAACAACTAATATGTGGCTGTTAGTGCTTCTAAGGAGCACATATTTTTGGATGTTAGTGCTTCGAAGGAGCACATATTTTTGGTACCGATCCAAGTTTGACCGATCCCTAGCTCAATAATAAGATAAAGATTGGACACGAATTGCTTTGACTTTGATTCCTATCAAACCATTCAACTATTATTTTACTGCGGAAAGAGTAATAAGTCCATTATATCAGGTTCATAAGTACAACTTTATTTGAACATAAAGAGCATGTTCATATCGCTTCAGAAAAGACTTTTTTTTTTTTTTTCCTTTTTGTTTTTTGAGGCACTTTGGTTGTTTTTGGTTAAACGGGGGACAAGTACTGTAGCAAGAAGATGGAATAGTCGCTTTCCTTTCGTTTGATCTCAAATTGAAGGAAAATTATCAGAACAATCTAGAGCAACATTTAGGGGTACTACAGCAGCTTTTCTTTATCAACCAAACAGTCTAAAGTGGGAAGTTTCTATAGCTTGACAGCTACACAACTATCCCCACTTTACCACTACAAAACAAACAACGTCTTAATCTCCAAACTTTTATTTGATTTAGCACTCAAAATATTCTAAAATATAGGAGGTAATGACAATAACTATATATAAAAAAGGAAATAAACTAATCTAGATTCTTGTCTAAGACTTCATACCCTTCCTAGATGGTCATCCACGTAATGTTGGGCAAATTATCATATTGAAAGGAAGATACTCATATAACCAGAAGACAAACAGTGTATGCACCTTCGAGTTTATTCTAAAACACTTTCATTCAGTTCATTCTAAATATAGAAGTAATATGCAACGATGACATATTTTCATGGATTAAGGAGATATAACAAGATGTTCCGATAACAAGAATCTCAAAGTAATGTATTGATGATAAAAATAGATTGTAGCAATAGTAGGTGAGAATTGAAATAACTCTTCTCTGTATATTTCAATAATGTGATATAAATCCTTATATATACGGTTAGACAAAACTCTAATTAGGGTAAAATACAACAAGTATAAAATTACAGTTTGGTACATATAGTTAGTTATCTCAATACTCCTTACATGGCGAGCGGCTTAGGCCAGAAAAAAGCAAAGCGGTCGGGGCCTTAGTAAGGATGTCGCAAGTGATCATGAGTAGAGATAAATTGGACTTGTAAATCACGACGCTACCTTCTCGAACAAAGTGAAAATCAATCTCGACATGCTTAGTGCGAGCATGAAAACCGAATTCAGTCCTGATGAGATGGTCAAAGGTCAAGATCGAGCTCATCGCCTCCTACAGGAGATTACTGATATGCCATGGAATCAGTTTGGCTTGAAGGAGGCTATGCGACATGCCCATAAACTGAGAAAAGATCTAGAGAGTGATGCAGCTGACAACTATCCATGGCTCCGGAAGTTCTTCTGATGTCCATAAATAATCTTAATGCTGATGCAGTAGATTGTGTATTTAAGTTCAGTGATAGGTTCTTGTATATCGTGTTGACCAAACATTTGTTTTGGCCTTGGCTTTTGCTGCTTGTGGCCGAGGGGCCATATTCTACCCTGCGATGATGTAGAGTAGGATTTTCAACATTGTATAAAAATATTTAAGCACTTATATATAGTATTTTCGTTTTAGATCTTATAGATGTATCCTTGTTTATTGAGATTTTCCGTGTGCGATGTTTCAAGAGATTCGGCAATATAGGGGATGAAAATTTTTGCTGTCGCGAGGTTTATTCATGTTTGTTTTTTCAGTTAAGAGCAATTTAGGGATGTTGAAAGCAATCCTCATAATAGAAGAAATGAATGAGATTTTTTACCATTCCCTACATATTGGTCACCCCTTTAGAAAGAATGCAATGAGGATGTTTTCAACTGAAAGAGTCAAACTGAAGAAGACGCCAGGAGTGTTTCATGTACAGTAGAGTTGTGATCATTTGCTGGCGCATATGATTCTAGTTATTTTCACCTCTTCATTCCTCAGTTATAGTCAAAACTACCACGATCCAATCACATGGTCGAGTTGTCTTATCTTCTCTAGTCAGAATCGCAATAAAGCATGCGTTCATCCGTTTCGATTGGATGCAGTGATAGTTGACTATTGAAGTGGGCGGTTCCATTTACCTTCATCCATGCTTCTCCACTAAGATTTTAGTGTGGGATTAATAATAATAAAAAGCAAAATCCACGGCATATGCAGCCTCATGTAGTGGCAGCCACCACCGCCTTCTCAAAAGTCAACTACGCACGGCTTCGACGCGTTGCGCACATTATCATTCCCCATCTAAATTTAGTCAACTCCCCTAATGAAAACAAGCTACCTGGAATTAGTAGGTTAATTGACAAATCAGCAAATTTTTTTTTGAGAGGAAGCTTAATAAACAACTAATATGTGGCTGTTAGTGCTTCCAAGGAGCACATATTTTTGGATGTTAGTGCTTCGAAGGAGCACATATTTTTGGTACCGATCCAAGTTTGACCGATCCCTAGCTCAATAATAAGATAAAGATCGGACACGAATTGTTTTGACTTTGATTCCTATCAAACCATTCAACTCTTATTTTAATGCGGAAAGAGTAATAAGTCCATTATATCAGGTTCATAAGTACAACTTTATTTGAACATAAAGAGCATGTTCATATCGCTTCAGAAAAGACTTTTTTTTTTTTCTTTTTGTTTTTGAGGCACTTTGGTTGTTTTCGGTTAAACGGGAGGACAACTACTGTAGCAAAAAGATGGAATAGTCGCTTTCCTTTCGTTTGATCTCAAATTGAAGGAAAATTATCAGAACAATCCAGAGCAACATTTAGGGGTACTACATCAGCTTTTCTTTATCAACCAAACAGTGTAAAGTGGGGAAGTTTCTATAGCTTGACAGCTACACAACTATCCCCACTTTACCACTACAAAAACAAACAACGTCTTAATCTCCAAACTTTTATTTGATTTAGCACTCAAAATATTCTAAAATATAGGAGGTAATGACAATAACTATATATAAAAAAGGAAATAAACTAATCTAGATTCTTGTCTAAGACTTCATACCCTTCCTAGATGGTCATCCACGTAATGTTGGGCAAATTATCATATTGAAAGGAAGATACTCATATAACCAGAAGACAAACAGTGTACGCACCTTCGAGTTTATTCTAAAACACTTTCATTCAGTTCATTCTAAATATAGAAGTAATATGCAACGATGACATATTTTCATGGATTAAAGAGATATAACAAGATGTTCCGATAACAAGAATCTCAAAGTAATGTATTGATGATAAAAATAGATTGTAGCAATAGTAGGTGAGAATTGAAATAACTCTTCTCTGTATATTTCAATAATGTGATATAAATCCTTATATATACCGGTTAGACAAAACTCTAATTAGGGTAAAATACAACAAGTATAAAATTACAGTTTGGTACATATAGTTAGTTATCTCAATACTCCTTCGCAAGCGAAAGGCGGGGAACGGCTTGCAGCTTAGACCGAAGAAAAGCAAAGCGCGGGGTCGGGAGCGCCTTAGTAAGGATGTCTGCAAGCTGATCATGAGTAGAGATAAATTGGACTTGTAAATCACGACGCGCTACCTTCTCCCGAACAAAGTGAAAATCAATCTCGACATGCTTAGTGCGAGCATGAAAAACCGAATTAGCTGATAAATACGGCGCACCAAGATTGTCACACCAAAGCGTCGGAGAGGAGCGTAGAGAGAAGCCAAGTTCCTTGAAAAGAGACTGCAACCACTTGAGTTCTGCCGCTGTGTCAGCAAGAGCCTTGTATTCAGACTCAGTGGAGGAGCGAAACCGTCTTATTGTTTCGTGAAGTCCACGAGATCAAGTTGGCACCCAGAAAAATGGCAAAACCCCCAGTAGACTTTCAATCATCGGGGCATCCCGCCAATCAAGATCACAAAAGGCCTCAAGAGAAAGTGGAGAATTACGCCGGAAATAGAGACCATGAGAGGGTGTTCCACAGAGATACCAGAGAATACGCTTGACGGCCAGCCAGTGATCATCCGTGGGCTGGTGCATGAACCGCACCTTGTTGACAAAGAAAGGCCAAATCAGGTCGTGTCAATGTAACATATTGGAGCGCACCAACAACTCGTCGATATTTAGTCGGGTCAGAAAATTGAGAGCTAGTAGCCTTAGAGAGAACAGCGGATGTAGATAGCGGTGTAGGAGTAGGTTTAGAGTCAGACAGACCTGCGCGCTGAAGAAGCTCACGGATATACTTTTGTTGAGAAAGAAGTAACCCGGAGTCCTCAGAAACCACCTCAATGCCAAGAAAATAATGCAGCGGGCCGAGGTCTTTGAGTGAAAACTCAGAGGAGAGTGCGGAAATAATACAGAAATATGATCCAGATTGTTCCCTATAACAATAATGTCATCGACATTAACTAAAATGAATAATTTAGTCATACCCCGCGAGTATATGAAGAGGGAGGAGTCCATTTTCGAGCCAGTGAACCCGTTCGAAATGAGAGCCTGAGAGAGACGATGAAACTATGCCCGAGGAGTCTGCTTGAGGCCATAGATAGCATGGTGAAGATGGCATACATGATCTAGGTGAGTAGGATCCTCGAACCCCGGCGGTTGGGACATATAAATAGTCTCAGTCAATGACCCATGAAGAAACGCATTCTGAACGTCCAGTTGACGTAGAGACCATCCCTGTGAAACGACAAGGGAAATGATAGTCTGAATAGTTATCGGTTTGACAACCGGACTAAAAGTCTCCTCAAAATCCAAACCCGGTTGTTGATAAAATCCCTTAGCAACGAGACAGGCCTTATAGCGCTCAACGGCACCATCAGCCTTCCGCTTGATCTTGTAGACCCACCTGCAACCAACAACATTCATAGAAGCAGAAAAAGGAACTAGCGACCATGTACCATTCCGAAGAAGAGCATGATACTCTTCAGCCATAGCCCTGCGCCACTAAACACTTTTATTAGCAATAGTAGGTGAGAATTGAAATAACTATTCTCGTACATTTCAATAATGTGATACAAGTCCTTATATATACGGTTAGACAAAACTCTAATTAGGGTAAAATACAACAAGTATAAAATTACAGTTTGGT
This sequence comes from Asparagus setaceus, assembly GCA_012295165.1. Taxonomy (NCBI): domain Eukaryota; kingdom Viridiplantae; phylum Streptophyta; class Magnoliopsida; order Asparagales; family Asparagaceae; genus Asparagus; species Asparagus setaceus. The sequence goes on from CM022703.1 coordinate 1,328,792, forward strand.
ACATATAGTTAGTTATCTCAATAGTGAGGATAGACTCCATATTACTAAGAACATAAGAGCAATAAAAAAGATATAATCATTGAACTCCGGGTTATTGCTAGAAAAGAGGTATGCTAGATAATTTGGCAAGTATATCTTAGCTAGATTATCTGACATATTATGCTATTTCACATGAGAATTTTTCACATTGAGCGGAGCTACTGAGGACCATATTGATGGGAAGAAAGGTGACACATAGATTGTTGTTAAGGCAATAGGAAAGGGACTTAACAATAAAGAAATCTTTGAATTAAGCTTCCATGTTCTAAATTACTGTTCCAAAATTTCAGAGTAATTTCTAATGAATCAAGATTCAAAACAAGTATTTATATCATACTAGACTTTCCAAATTATAAAGCACATACGAGAAGAGATTAACTGCTGAACTTATGGTCCCCAACACCTGATACTATATACTAGCTAAGTTATAACAAGGTGAAAAGATCCTTGGCAACATTTACTGCGCGCATGCAGTTTCATCAAATGTAGTACCAAGTAATCAGTCAACACGCATCCGGTAGCGGTTTATTTAATTATTCATCAAGACTTTACATAAGTTCTCGCATCGACGTGCCGTTGCAGTCACTCATATGCTGCAACTTATATTAATATATTTGCTTTCATTTCAACAGGAGAGCGCAGAAATTATGTAACGTAGAATTTAAATAAAGAGTTCAAAATAGCTCCAAACCCGACACACTTTCTCAAAGTGCGCAAGCGATCGAGGCGAATAATGGACAATAATAACAACTCATATGCTTTGTCTTCTCATATCCCTATTTTTCTTCCTCTTTCCCTTTTTCAAGGCCCATTTAGTTTATTCTCTTAATTTGACATACTATGCTTAATTGCAATGAAAAATAAATCCATATCCACCGCATTGCTTCCTCATCATTTTATGTTAGTCCTAACCCATCCCTACAAAATCCTGATAAAATAAGGAGAAATAAGTCCATTATATCAGGTTCATAAGTACAACTTTATTTGAACATAAAGAGCATGTTCATATCGCTTCAGAAAAGACTTTTTTTTTTTTTTTTTTTGTTTTTGAGGCACTTTGGTTGTTTTCGGTTAAACGGGGGACAACTACTGTAGCAAAAGATGGAATAGTCGCTTTCCTTTCGTTTGATCTCAAATTGAAGGAAAATTATCAGAACAATCTAGAGCAACATTTAGGGGTACTACAGCAGCTTTTCTTTATCAACCAAACAGTCTAAAGTGGGGAAGTTTCTATAGCTTGACAGCTACACAACTATCCCCACTTTACCACTACAAAAACAAACAACGTCTTAATCTCCAAACTTTTATTTGATTTAGCACTCAAAATATTCTAAAATATAGGAGGTAATGACAATAACTATATATAAAAAAAAGGAAATAAACTAATCTAGATTCTTGTCTAAGACGTCATACCCTTCCCAGATGGTCATCCACGTAATGTTGGGCAAATTATCATATTGAAAGGAAGATACTCATATAACCAGAAGACAAACAGTGTATGCACCTTCGAGTTTATTCTAAAACACTTTCATTCAGTTCATTCTAAATATAGAAGTAATATGCAACGATGACATATTTTCATGGATTAAAGAGATATAACAAGATGTTCCGATAACAAGAATCTCAAAGTAATGTATTGATGATAAAAATAGATTGTAGCAATAGTAGGTGAGAATTGAAATAACTCTTCTCTGTATATTTCAATAATGTGATATAAATCCTTATATATACGGTTAGACAAAACTCTAATTAGGGTAAAATACAACAAGTATAAAATTACAGTTTGGTACATATAGTTAGTTATCTCAATAGTGAGGATAGACTCCATATTACTAAGAACATAAGAGCAATAAAAAAGATATAATCATTGAACTCCGGGTTATTGCTAGAAAAGAGGTATGCTAGATAATTTGGCAAGTATATCTTAGCTAGATTATCTGACATATTATGCTATTTCACATGAGAATTTTTCACATTGAGCGGAGCTACTGAGGACCATATTGATGGGAAGAAAGGTGACACATAGATTGTTGTTAAGGCAATAGGAAAGGGACTTAACAATAAAGAAATCTTTTGAATTAAGCTTCCATGTTCTAAATTACTGTTCCAAAATTTCAGAGTAATTTCTAATGAATCAAGATTCAAAAACAAGTATTTATATCATACTAGACTTTCCAAATTATAAAGCAAATACAAGAAGAGATTAACTGCTGAACTTATGGTCCCCAACACCTGATACTATATACTAGCTAAGTTATAACAAGGTGAAAAGATCCTTGGCAACATTTACTGCGCGCATGCAGTTTCATCAAATGTAGTACTAAGTAATCAGTCAACACGCATCCGGTAGCGGTTTATTTAATTATTTATCGAGACTTTACATAAGTTCTCGCATCGACGTGCCGTTGCAGTCACTCATATGCTGCAACTTATATTAATATATTTGCTTTCATTTCAACAGGAGAGCGCAGAAATTATGTAACGTAGAATTTAAATAAAGAGTTCAAAATAGCTCCAAACCCGACACACTTTCTCAAAGTGCGCAAGCGATCGAGGCGAATAATGGACAATAATAACAACTCATATGCTTTGTCTTCTCATATCCCTATTTTTCTTCCTCTTACCCTTTTTCAAGGCCCATTTAGTTTATCCTCTTAATTTGACATACTATGCTTAATTGCAATGAAAAATAAATCCATATCCACCGCATTTCTTCCTCATAATTTTATGTTAGTCCTAACCCATCCCTACAAAATCCTGATAAAATAAGGAGAAATAACTCTTCTCTGTATATTTCAATAATGTGATATAAATCCTTATATATACGGTTAGACAAAACTCTAATTAGGGTAAAATACAACAAGTATAAAATTACAGTTTGGTACATATAGTTAGTTATCTCAATACTCCTCATAGCGAAAGTGAGCGACTGACTTAGACCGAAGAAAAGCAAAGCGGCGGGGTCGGGGCCTTAGTAAGGATGTCGCAAGTGATCATGAGTAGAGATAAATTGGACTTGTAAATCACGACGCTACCTTCTCGAACAAAGTGAAAATCAATCTCGACATGCTTAGTGCGAGCATGAAAACCGAATTAGCCGATAAATCTGGCGCACCAAGATTGTCACACGCGTGGAGAGGAGTAGAGAGAAGCCAAGTTCCTTGAAAAGAGCTGCAACCACGAGTTCGCGGTGTGGTCGAAAGAGCCTTGTATTCGACTCGGTGGAGGAGCGAAAACGTCTTGTTGTTTTCGTGAAGTCCACGAGATCAAGTTGGCATCAGAAAAATGGCAAAACCCCCAGTAGACTTTCAATCATCAGGGCATCCCGCCCAATCAGCATCACAAAAGGCCTCAAGAGAAAGTGGAGAATTACGCCGGAAATAGAGACCATGAGAGGGTGTTCCACAGAGATACCAGAGAATACGCTTGACGGCCAGCCAGTGATCATCCGTGGGCTGGTGCATGAACTGGCAGACCTTGTTGACAGCAAAGGCCAAATCAGGTCGTGTCAATGTAACATATTGGAGCGCACCAACAACTCGTCGATATTTAGTCGGGTCAGAAAATTGAGAGCTAGTAGCCTTAGAGAGAACAGCGGATGTAGATAGCGGTGTAGGAGCAGGTTTAGAGTCGAGACGACTGCTTGCGCGAAGAAGCTCCGCGGATATACTTTTGTTGAGAAAAGTAACGAGTCCTCGAAACCACCTCAATGCCAAGAAAATAATGCAGCGGGCGAGGTCTTTGAGTGAAAACTTCGGAGGAGAGTCGCGGCAATATCTGAGGAAATATGATCCGTTGTTCCCTATAACAATAATGTCATCGACATTAACTAAAATGAATAATTTAGTCATACCCGAGTATATGAAGAGGGAGGAGTCCATTTCGAGCCGTGAACCGTTCGAAATGAGAGCACGAGAGAGCGATGAAACTATGCCCGAGAGTGCGCGAGGCCATAGATAGCATGGTGAAGATGGCATACATGATCTAGGTGAGTAGGATCCTCGAACCGGCCGGTTGGGACATATAAATAGTCTCGATCAATGACCCATGAAGAAGCGCGATACGAGCGTCCGGTTGGCGTAGAGACCATCCACAATGAAATGGCAAGGAAATGATAGTCGAATAGTTATCGGTTTGACAACCGGACTAAAAGTCTCCTCAAAATCCAAACCCGGTTGTTGATAAAATCCCTTAGCAACGAGACAGGCCTTATAGCGCTCAACGACACCATCAGCCTTCCGCTTGATCTTGTAGACCCACCTGCAACCAACAACATTCATAGAAGCAGAAAAAGAAACTAGCGACCATGTACCATTCCGAAGAAGAGCATGATACTCTTCAGCCATAGCCCTGCGCCACTAAACACTTTTATTAGCAATAGTAAAGGATGTTGGTTCAAGGTCAGTGGGTGAAGTAGAGGTGGTAGTAAGTGAGGCTGAGGGAGAGAATACAACTTTCGGTTTGGGGTTGGACCGAAGTTGCATGGGATGAGTTATAGTAGGAGGGGCTGGTGGGACAACACTTAATGGAGAGGAGGGAGATGGGCATATCGGGGAGGTGGGACTGCTAGATGCGTGGGCTAAACCCTCCTTGGACCAGCACCCAGCACTCGGTGAGGCTAGAGGGTCAGGAGGCACAACTCCAGAGGGAATAGGGAATGCAGGGGATAGCACCGAAGCACTTTGTCCCTCGGCTGGCAATAGAGGCACTGCTGCTATCCTCTCGGTCAGCGATGAAATTTGAACCCATGGAAAGAACACGGGCGGATGTGGGATGGAAAAATGAACAACGTCGGAGGTAGATGTCTTAGTTGTGGGAGAACAAAATGGGAGGGTATTTTCGTCAAAGCGTACATGTCGTGCAATGTATAATCGCTCAGTTTTGAGATCAAGACATCGATAACCATGGTCTATAGGGCTATAACCAAGAAAAACACACAGAGAGGACCGAAAATCCATTTTATGAGTATTATAAGGACGAACATAGGGGAAGCAAAGACACCCAAAAACCTTTAGAAAAAGATAATCCGGTCATTTTTGAAAAAGACATTCAAAAAGGGATTTTAAGAAAGAAACTTTTGAGGGCATCCGATTAATTAAATACACCGCACTGTCAAAAGCAAAATGCCAAAATTTTAGATGAACACTGGAGTGAGCTAAAAGAGATAATCCAGTCTCAACTATATGACGGTTGCGACGTTCAACTATCCCGTTTTGCTCACTGGTGTGGGGATAAGAAACACGGTGAATAATGCCCAATTTTGAAAAATAGTCTGATAATTTGCGAAATTCTCTCCCCCCCATCAGTTTGAACAGACTTGAGTTTAGTACCAAATTGACGTTCAACCATAGAAATAAATTTGGAAAAATGAGGAACACATCAGATTTTTACATAAGAGGATAAAATCAAATATATTTTGAATAGTGATCAACAACTATAACAAAATACTTATGACCATCACTAGATAAAACAGGGGCAGGACCTCAAACATCACTAAACACAAGTTTTAAGACCGAATTACTCTTATTATTTGACAACGGAAGAGATAGTTTTGAAGATTTGCCAAGTTGACAATCATTACAAAAATAATCCAAATTTCTAGACGAGCATGGAAGTGCATTTTTATTGACCATAGCCCTAAACAACTGTCCATGTGGATGACCTAACTGATGATGCCATATTGCAGACGACGCACGCTCAGCTGAAAAATCCGCGGGACTGATTCTATGAAAATGGGAAAGGTGAAGCAAATATAGTCCATTCTCACTCGGGCCTGTAAGGAGAGGCTGTTTGGTAACTCGATCCTTCACAACAAAAAAATGAGGATGAAATTCAAAGAAAACATTATTATCAGTAGTAAATTGACGCACACTAATTAAGGCTTTGGAAAAGAGGGAACATGTAAGACATTAGGCAGAGAAAAACATGTGTTCGGTGTACATAAAGTGGTGGAACCAACATTAGCTATAGGAAGCCCTTTACCATTACCAATATGAAGTGTGTCAGTACCTTGGTAGGCCTCCAGAGTGATCAAGGCCTGCAACATCGGGAGTCACATGATTGGTAGCCCTCGTATCCGCAAACCAAAGGGATGTGTTGGATTTCTGGGAGGTCTCAGGACGAGTGTTGGTGAAGTGTGCCGTGGGTTGGGTACCAACAATTCCCGTTGAAAGCAATTGACAGCTGTATGACCAAATCCGTGGCAAATCTGACAACGGACATTGCCTCCAAAATTATTGCCACGGCCACCTCGACGACCACGTCCACGACCACCACGACCACCGAAAATTGTTGTCCACCGCCAAAACTATGATGCTGTCCACCAAAACTCTGCTGCCCACCAAAACTATGTTGCTGTCCAAAATTCTGTTGGGCTGAAAACAGAGCTTGAAGTGCACCTAGGCAGAAAACAGAGCCACCATGCGGACCATGTACTTGGCCGAGCCCACTGCCGATCTGGGCCGGACTTCCGAGCACTTGAAGAAAGGCCAATTGGGCCTGATTGAGGCCTCCCAATGCAGCAGTGGGTGGTGCGGACGCTGCTAATCCGCCACCCGAGGCGGCGAGAGAGGAACCGGTGGGGGAGAACAGCGCCAAGGGGTTCAAAACTGATTCCTTTTGCGAGTGAGTGATGTATTCTTGACTGAGCAGAAGAGATTGAAGATCCTCAATGCTAATTGGTTCCTTCCGACCATGGAGAGTTGTGGAAACATTCTGAAATTCTGGACGAAGACCCCGAAAAATATAGGTCAAGAAACCCTTGTCAGAGAGGAGGACTGGCGGCGGCGAGATTGTCAGCAATAACTTTAATTTTATTGGGGTAATTCAAGATCGAGGACTCCTTTTACCTGCACTCATGAAGGTCCTCGTGAAGTTGCAAAATTATGGACTCAGAGGGATTAGCATACGCTGTCGCAAGCGCATACCAAATTTCTGCAGATGTCTTTTTCCCAACAATGACAAGGCAACACTCTTCAGTCAAGGACGAGAGAATTATAGTCTTCACATGATCCTCTTTTCGTTTCCACAAAACGAACTTAGGATTAACCTTAGTAGAGATGTGATCTGCAGTGGTAATATGGGTTGGAGGGGAAGGGGAGGACCCATCAACAAACCCTAGGAGGGATTGGCTTGAAAGAAAGGGGTGAATCAAGGTATGCCAATAAAGATAGTTACGGGGTTCCAATTTAATGGTGATATAGTGATGCATGTAGTAATCAAGCAGTGAGGAAGGAAATGTGTTGAAGTAGAACTCTCGGAGGTGATTTCGGGAGCAATTGCACAGCTGAAGAAGAAGCGGCGGCGCACGGCTACACAGCGGAAGAAGCGGCGGTGCACAACTAGGGTTTCGGCAAAGGAAGGAGAAGAGGCCGCTCTGATACCAAATTGAAATAACTATTCTCTGTACATTTCAATAATGTGATACAAGTCCTTATATATACCGGTTAGACAAAACCCTAATTAGGGTAAAATACAACAAGTATAAAATTACAGTTTGGTACATATAGTTAGTTATCTCAATAGTGAGGATAGACTCCATATTACTAAGAACATAAGAGCAATAAAAAAAAAGATATAATCATTGAACTCCGGGTTATTGCTAGAAAAGAGGTATGCTAGATAATTTGGCAAGTATATCTTAGCTAGATTATCTGACATATTATGCTATTTCACATGAGAATTTTTCACATTGAGCGGAGCTACTGAGGACCATATTGATGGGAAGAAAGGTGACACATAGATTGTTGTTAAGGCAATAGGAAAGGGACTTAACAATAAAGAAATCTTTGAATTAAGCTTCCATGTTCTAAATTACTGTTCCAAAATTTCAGAGTAATTTCTAATGAATCAAGATTCAAAACAAGTATTTATATCATACTAGACTTTCCAAATTATAAAGCACATACGAGAAGAGATTAACTGCTGAACTTATGGTCCCCAACACCTGATACTATATACTAGCTAAGTTATAACAAGGTGAAAAGATCCTTGGCAACATTTACTGCGCGCATGCAGTTTCATCAAATGTAGTACCAAGTAATCAGTCAACACGCATCCGGTAGCGGTTTATTTAATTATTCATCAAGACTTTACATAAGTTCTCGCATCGACGTGCCGTTGCAGTCACTCATATGCTGCAACTTATATTAATATATTTGCTTTCATTTCAACAGGAGAGCGCAGAAATTATGTAACGTAGAATTTAAATAAAGAGTTCAAAATAGCTCCAAACCCGACACACTTTCTCAAAGTGCGCAAGCGATCGAGGCGAATAATGGACAATAATAACAACTCATATGCTTTGTCTTCTCATATCCCTATTTTTCTTCCTCTTTCCCTTTTTCAAGGCCCATTTAGTTTATTCTCTTAATTTGACATACTATGCTTAATTGCAATGAAAAATAAATCCATATCCACCGCATTGCTTCCTCATCATTTTATGTTAGTCCTAACCCATCCCTACAAAATCCTGATAAAATAAGGAGAAATAATTGGGGTCTATGATAATTATTATTGCCTAAAAACGATTTACATGTTATGTGCGTGATACATTTTAAACACAAAACAAAGACCTGTAAATGGCAGTGGAACTTTTGCGTATCAAAACTGCAAAAACACTTTAGGATATCATGAAGTTAAAAAAATTATAAACTTCGGATACAAAAGTGCAAATAATCTTACAGATTATAGTAAGCAATGTACATATATCATAATAGATTGATATTCCACATGAAATACAATATTTATCAAACAAAATTATTTTTAAAAAAATATTGGATAAAAGGGAGAAAAATTTTCAAACAGAAGCCGGAGCCTAACTCGATTAGGAAGTAAAATTTTGCAGATGTAAGGTAAGGGGTTTCCAGATAACCTTTTTGGTCAAGGGATTTAATCGAAATTCAAGCTCAATTTTGGGGGCTAAACGCAATTTCTCCTTACATAATTCAGAACTCAATCCTAGCAGATTGGCCACACAGGGGAGAATTTAAAAAAAAAAAATCAATGGTGGCAAGTGAAACATGATACATACACATGAACATACAATACTCTTCCAACCAACAAAAATACAACAGATTATTGGAATATCGATCATCAAATTTGGTATAAGCTAGCTCCACCTTCTTTCATAAGCTTACAAAGAATGTAACCAAGACACACATATATATATGAGATCTCATGCATAGTATATCTCTCTGAACTATATACCTTTCTCCTCAATTAATGGTGCAAAGGATTTGGGCCCGTGGGCACTAATCTCTTCTCCACACCATACCGTGGATCAATCTCATTGCCTTCATCAACGGGCGGGCTCAAATTCGCACCAGTGGGTAGTCTCATCTCATTGCTATCCGTTGAACTTTGCGAATTCGACTCAATAATTTCAACAGGTGAAGAATTGTGCAATTGGTGGCCATGATGACGGTGATGGTGATGGCGGTGGTGGTGATGATGGGATTTACTCGCTAACACCCTTCGCGCAACAAAGATATAAGGAGTTTGATTCGTAGTAGTCGCGTCAGGCCCCAAAACACTCCAACCATGAATGAAGAAGAAGAGAAAAGTGAGACAAAGAAGAAGATGTCTTATTGCCATGGAAGAGAGAAGAATTGATGAGAGTATGATGAGAGAGGAGGAGTCATGGGGAACTGGATACAAGGTTGTGAAGAGAGAAAATTAAAGAGAGAGGGAGGGAGTTTGAAGTATTGACAGCTTGAGACTCGTTGGTTGTATATAGAGCAAAGGGTAGCTTATTTGTTGGTGATAGATTGAATAATTAGTTTAAATAAATGGGGGACTTGGGAGTAAATGGGGCCTTTTTATGCGGAGCAAGAAAGAGAGGGAGCAGAGACCCGCATTGGTCGACCCTTTTCCAATGGGAAGCAAAATCTTGACGTCTAAGAAAGAGGGGAATTAAAGGAGCAAGGACTTCTACTGCTACTACTGTTCCATCTTCTACTCAAGTGTCAACTCTTAAGCTTTTTTAGGTTCAGTATTTTCTGCAATAATTAAAGAACGTGGTTGCCCCCTTTGAAAAAAAATATTCCACTTATAAAGGGACAAGGGATTGGTCAGGGACTTGACTTGTTTTTAACACAAAGGGGTTCAAGTGTTGAGAATATTTGGGTTGCTAGATTAGTAGATGAAATATAGGATTATTTGAAGATGTATCTCATATGGTGTATGGATGTAGCTATTGATCATCCGTTTTCTATTTTACTTGCAAATCCATCGGTGTGACCATCATAACGGTGTTATTTTTCCATTAGTTTTTAAACTCACATGAAATTTCATGGAAATATTGCTACCGAATGCCGTGACTCTAGCTATCAAATGACTTCTATTGGAGCTTAGAAAGTAAAAGGGGAGCAAAAAAGCATTGCGATGGGGCAGGGGATGTATGCACTTTTGATGAAATTTTGATAATAAGTAGATATATTCTCATACTACAGGAGTACACCTACAGATAATTCTAGAATATATAATGAATGCATCTTAAAAATAGTATACGTTTACCTTGTTAAAGAAATATGGCAATCTATGTGAGTGTGTATATATCATCATATAATAAAAAAAGCACTGTGATTATGTCATGATTCATTTATATAGTATGTGCATTACACTGAGTAATCTTTCTAAAGATATTGTTAGAAATTGTTCAGTCGGCTGAGGGTGTTCATGCCGTCTTAAAGTAGCTAGTAATCCCCAAAGGAAGATAAAAGTTAAATAAGGCTAAATTTTTGGGGTAGTGCTCAATGTTTCACAATGAGGTTGCTTTAGAAAAACACCATGCAATCCTTTTTCCCCCCTTCTTCGTTGAACAATTTCATCCTGTTATATACATTAATAAGGCATTTACCAACCTAAGGGTCAACAAGTGTCCGGAAAAGTTACAATTAGATCTATTAAGTATATGGTTGCTAAAGTAAGCAGATGCACAATCAAACTAGCCAGTGGGAAAACTTCATGAGTTGTTTCTTTGCTCATTTGTACAATATGTTATGTATGAAACTAGCACTAAGATCTATCAAGATATTGTTAGGAATAGTTTAGTCAATTAAAGATGCTAATGCTTCCTTATTTAGAATTATTGCTTTTTCTATAAGAAGCAAGATATAAAGTTTGCATGCTACTTTATGGTAGTGTATGCTTAAACACAAATGGGAAGTTCCTTTTAGAAAAAAAGGGCTCAATGATCAAGCTACGGTTAGACTATTAACTAACTTGTATAACTCAAGCCAATGGAGGCATCTGAACCAAATTTTTGGAGTGAGATGTCATTTCGCTAGTGGTTTCTTTATGAATATATACTATATATGTAATTCTCTTTCTTTATATACTGTCTACCACTTATAACCACTCAAGAACTCCTGGCTTATCGGGATTAGTTACCTTTGAAATGTTGCAGCTCTGTCCAAGGAAGTTGGTGCCAACAAACAGGAGATGAATCATAGAATCTACACTAATGCTTCGCGCTATACCTTCATAAATGAATGATTTGAATTTTTTTTGGGAAAATTTCCTCAAGCTTCTTTAACTTAAATTTTGTGCTTCCTCCCCCCATTGAACAAAAGTCAAAAGTGAAAAATCTCATTGACTAAAATTTTCTTATTCCAAGACCCCTACAACAAATTTTGATCCTCTCCACTAAAAACAAACAGCGAAGTGACCACTACTTTTGATCACAACAATTGATTATTTAGTGAGTGATTGTGATTTATTCTAAATCTAACACTCAATATACCCCATATATTGCACTCATTTTAATTGCACTCGAGAAAAATCATAACCTTTGCTAGATGATATAGTTATTACTCCTTTGCTTTTTCTAGTAGAGGATCCAAATCCCCTATAACACTCTTTGGTCATTGTGCCTATTTTTTCTCCTCAAAATACCCTCATGTTCAACCTCTCATCTCTACTCCTCTTAACCTCTAATCTTCTTCCTCCTCCTCCTTTCCTCTTTCCTCTACATCCCCCTCCACCACTCGTTCTACCTTCCACCTCTTCTCCTCCTTTTTTCCCATCTCTTACCATATTCTCCTTCTTCTCTCCATCTCCATCCTTGCTATCCCTTTCTCCTCCTCCTCCTTTCCTCTTTCCTCTACATCCCCCTCCACCACTCGTTCTACCTTCCACCTCTTCTCCTCCTTTTTTCCCATCTCTTACCATATTCTCCTTCTTCTCTCCATCTCCATCCTTGCTATCCCTTTCTCCTCGCTCCTCCTCTTTTCTTGTTGTCGTCTCTTTCAAGGTCACCTCTATCGTTAAAGTTGTTCTGTTAGGATCATCTTTGAAGTTAACAAAAATAATTAAAAGTTAACAAATAATAATTAAAGTCAACAAAAGCTACTAAAATCAACAACAATAAATTAATTAGTTAATAAAAATAGTTAAAGTTAACAAAAATTACTTAAGTTAATATAAAACAAGCTGAAGTTGACAACAAACAGCTAAAGTTAACAACTTTTTTGTTAGCTTAACTATTTTTATTAGTTTTAAATATTATTATTAACTTTAGTTATTTTTTGTAATTTCAGTAATTTTGTTAATTGCAAAAATTTTGTTGACTTTGTTCACTTTAAACGTTTATCTATTTTTATTAGCTTTTAACATCTTTTGAGTATAAAGGAAGGAGGAGGTGCATGGATAGGAGGAGGAGAGAAGTATGAAAAAACTTATATGAGGAGGAGGAAAAGACGAGGGCAAAGATTGAAATGAAGAAGGAGAATGAGATGAGAGGAGTGGAGGTGGAAGAGCCAAGGAGAAGAAGAGAGGAGAGACTAGGTGATCTTGAGGACAATCATGGACTATCCATCAAGAGATTTTAAGATCTATTAGAATAACTTTTATTTTAGTAATATTTGAATTGATTTCATATAATCTTTTATTTTAGTTAGGATTTCTTTAAGATTTGATTTTGAAATCTCTTTCTATTTTCGCTAGGATTTTATTTGATTGCATTTTTAGTTTTGTTAGGTTTCGATTTGATTAGGATTTTTATTTATTTCCTTAAGTGTTTAGTTATTTTCTTTTCCTATAAATAAGAGATGTAATCCTCCATGACGGATAGACATTGAATGAATAAAAAATTGAGTTTTCTCTCTTGAGCATGTGAGGTGTTCTTGGCATGTGATTTGCCTTTGTTTAGGGTGTGAAGCCCTTGGGTGTGAAGCCCCTAAGTGTGAAGCCTAGTATTTATCAAAATTCTTTTTAATTATCCTTCTTGATCTCCCACAACTCATCTCCCCTCAAAAACCCAAAAGATAGTCACTATTATTTGTGAACAATAGCGATATCACTAATCACGGCAATTGTAAAACTAGATCCTGTTTCTGGTGGAATAGTAATATTGGTTCTTGTTCATCATGGATTTTAACCCTATTCCGCCAAGCCGTCGACGATTTCCGCCTCAGTTGAAGCCCTCGCCCGCTCCCCATCATTTGGTATCGAGAGCGAAGAGATCCATCATTTCAGCTTACATCGTCAATCCATCAATTCAAAGCGTTATTGTTCGGATCTTGTTCACAGAGCACTATTCATCATCACTTCCGTTCCGCATTAAAGCTTTGGCGGTGACAATGCAATAATTCAAAGTCCATCAATCTTTGTGTAATTTTAAAACTTCGAGGACGAGTTTCTTCAAGAGGGAGATTTGATGCGGGACAATCATGGACTATCCATCAAGAGATTTTAAGATCTATTAGAATAACTTTTATTTTAGTAATATTTGAATTGATTCCATGTAATCTTTTATTTTAGTTAGGATTTCTTTAGGATTTGATTTTGAAATCTCTTTCTATTTTCGCTAGGATTTTATTTGATTGCATTTTTAGTTTTGTTAGGTTTCGATTTGATTAGGATTTTTATTTATTTCCTTAAGTGTTTAGTTATTTTCTTTTCCTATAAATAAGAGATGTAATCCTCCATGGCGGATAGACATTGAATGAATAAAAAATTGAGTTTTCTCTCTTGAGCATGTGAGGTGTTTTGGCATGTGATTTGCCTTTGTTTAGGGTGTGAAGCCCTTGGGTGTGAAGCCCTAGGTGTGAAGCCTAATATCTATCAAAATTCTTTTCAATTATCCTTCTTGATCTCCCACAACTCATCTCCCCTCAAAAACCCAAAAGATAGTCACTATTCAGTGACGATGTGATATCACATTCAGGAATTGTAAAACTAGATCTGTTTTGGGTGGAATAGTAATATTAGTTACTGTTCATCATGGATTTTAACCCTATTCCGCCAAGCCGTCGACGATTTCCGCCTCAGTTGAAGCCCTCGCCCGCTCCCCATCATTATGCAGGACAATCATGGACTATCCATCAAGAGATTTTAAGATCTATTAGAATAACTTTTATTTTAGTAATATTTGAATTGATTCCATGTAATCTTTTATTTTAGTTAGGATTTCTTTAGGATTTGATTTTGAAATCTCTTGCTATTTTCGCTAGGATTTTATTTGATTGCATTTTTAGTTTTGTTAGGTTTCGATTTGATTAGGATTTTTATTTATTTCCTTAAGTGTTTAGTTATTTTCTTTTCCTATAAATAAGAGATGTAATCCTCCATGACGGATAGACATTGAATGAATAAAAAATTGAGTTTTCTCTCTTGAGCATGTGAGGTGTTCTTGGCATGTGATTTGCCTTTGTTTAGGGTGTGAAGCCCTTGGGTGTGAAGCCCTAGGTGTGAAGCCTAATATCTATCAAAATTCTTTTCAATTATCCTTCTTGATCTCCCACAACTCATCTCCTCCAAAAACTGACTTCTATTGGAGCTTAGAAAGTAAAAGGGGAGCAAGAAAGCATTGCGATGGGGCAGGGGATGTATGCACTTTTGATGAAATTTTGATAATAAGTAGATATATTCTCATACTACAGGAGTACACCTACAGATAATTCTAGAATATATAATGAATGCATCTTAAAATAGTATACGTTTACCTTGTTAAAGAAATATGGCAATCTATGTGAGTGTGTATATATCATCATTTAATAAAAAAATATGGCAATCTCTGTTGTATCATATAATAAAGTAAATCAGCACTGTGATTATGTCATGATTCATTTATATAGTATGTGCATTACACTGAGTAATCTTTCTAAAGATATTGTTAGAAATTGTTCAGTCGGCTGAGGGTGTTCATGCCGTCTTAAAGTAGCTAGTAATCCCCAAAAGGAAGATAAAAGTTAAATAAGGCTAAATTTTTGGGGTAGTGCTCAATGTTTCACAATGAGGTTGCTTTAGAAAAACACCATGCAATCCTTTTCCCCCCTTCTTCGTTGAACAATTTCATCCATGTTATATACATTAATAAGGCATTTACCAACCTAAGGGTCAACAAGTG
The DNA here is from genome assembly GCA_012295165.1 of Asparagus setaceus. Lineage (NCBI taxonomy): Eukaryota > Viridiplantae > Streptophyta > Magnoliopsida > Asparagales > Asparagaceae > Asparagus > Asparagus setaceus. The sequence goes on from CM022703.1 coordinate 1,344,180, forward strand.
TCCGGAAAAGTTACAATTAGATCTATTAAGTATATGGTTGCTAAAGTAAGCAGATGCACAATCAAACTAGCCAGTGGGAAAACTTCATGAGTTGTTTCTTTGCTCATTTGTACAATATGTTATGTATGAAACTAGCACTAAGATCTATCAAGATATTGTTGGGAATAGTTTAGTCAATTAAAGATGCTAATGCTTCCTTATTTAGAATTATTGCTTTTTCTATAAGAAGCAAGATATAAAGTTTGCATGCTACTTTATGGTAGTGTATGCTTAAACACAAATGGGAAGTTCCTTTTAGAAAAAAGGGCTCAATGATCAAGCTACGGTTAGACTGTTAACTAACTTGTATAACTCAAGTCAATGGAGGCATCTGAACCAAATTTTTGGAGTGAGATGTCATTTCGCTAGTGGTTTCTTTATGAATATATACTATATATGTAATTCTCTTTCTTTATATACTGTCTACCACTTATAACCACTCAAGAACTCCTGGCTTATCGGGATTAGTTACCTTTGAAATGTTGCAGCTCCGTCCAAGGAAGTTGGTGCCAACGAACAGGAGATGAATCATAGAATCTACACTAATGCTTCGCGCTATACCTTCATAAATGAATGATTTGAATTTTTTTTGGGAAAATTTCCTCAAGCTTCTTTAACTTAAATTTTGTGCTTCCTCCCCCCATTGAACAAAAGTCAAAAGTGAAAAATCTCATTGACTAAAATTTTCTTATTCCAAGACCCCTACAACAAATTTTGATCCTCTCCACTAAAAACAAACAGCGAAGTGACCACTACTTTTGATCACAACAATTGATTATTTAGTGAGTGATTGTGATTTATTCTAAATCTAACACTCAATATACCCCCATATATTGCACTCATTTTTAATTGCACTCAGAGAAAAATCATAACCTTTCGCTAGATGATATAGTTATTACTCCACTGCTTTTTTCTAGTAGAGAGGATCCAAATCCCCCCTATAACACACTCTTTGGTCATTGTGCCTATTTTTTTTTCTCCTCAAAACACCCTCATGTTCAACCTCTCATCTCGCTACTCCTCTTAACCTCTAATCTTCTTGCGCTCCTCCTCCACCTATGTCCTTCCGTCCTCTCATCCTTCTCCACTTTTACTTTGCTTTACTCTCCATCCTCCTCATCCACTCCATCCTCCTTCTCTCCTTCTCCTTCTTCACCTCTTCCATCTTTCCTTCCTTTCTTCCTCCCCTCCTCCTTTCCTCTTTCCTCTACATCCCCTCCACCACTCGTTCTACCTTCCACCTCTTCTCCTCCTTTTTTCCCATCTCTTCCATATTCTCCTTCTTCTCTCCATCTCCATCCTTGCTATCCCTTTCTCCTCCGCTCCTCCTCTTTTCTCATTTGTCGTCTCTTTCCAAGGTCACCTCTATCGTTAAAGTTGTTCTGTTAGGATCATCTTTGAAGTTAACAAAAATAATTAAAAGTTAACAAATAATAATTAAAGTCAACAAAAGCTACTAAAATCAACAACAATAAATTAATTAGTTAATAAAAATAGTTAAAGTTAACAAAAATTACTTAAGTTAATATAAAACAACTGAAGTTGACAACAAACAACTAAAGTTAACAACTTTTTTGTTAGCTTAACTATTTTTATTAGTTTTAAATATTATTATTAACTTTAGTTATTTTTTGTAATTTCAGTAATTTTGTTAATTGCAAAAATTTTGTTGACTTTGTTCACTTTAAACGTTTATCTATTTTTATTAGCTTTTAACATCTTTTGAGTATAAAGGAAGGAGGAGGTGCATGGATAGGAGGAGGAGAGAAGTATGAAAAAAACTTATATGAGGAGGAGGAAAAGACGAGGGCAAAGATTGAAATGAAGAAGGAGAATGAGATGAGAGGAGTGGAGGTGGAAGAGCCAAGGAGAAGAAGAGAGGAGAGACTAGGTGATCTTGAGGACAATCATGGACTATCCATCAAGAGATTTTAAGATCTATTAGAATAACTTTTATTTTAGTAATATTTGAATTGATTTCATATAATCTTTTATTTTAGTTAGGATTTCTTTAAGATTTGATTTTGAAATCTCTTTCTATTTTCGCTAGGATTTTATTTGATTGCATTTTTAGTTTTGTTAGGTTTCGATTTGATTACGATTTTATTTATTTCCTTAAGTGTTTAGTTATTTTCTTTTCCTATAAATAAGAGATGTAATCCTCCATGACGGATAGACATTGAATGAATAAAAAATTGAGTTTTCTCTCTTGAGCATGTGAGGTGTTCTTGGCATGTGATTTGCCTTTGTTTAGGGTGTGAAGCCCTTGGGTGTGAAGCCCCTAAGTGTGAAGCCTAGTATTTATCAAAATTCTTTTTTAATTATCCTTCTTGATCTCCCACAACTCATCTCCCCTCCAAAACCCAAAAGATAGTCACTATTGGCGGGCGAACAATAGCGATATCACTAATCACGGCAATTGTAAAACTAGATCCTGTTTGCTGGTGGAATAGTAATATTGGTTACTGTTCATCATGGATTTTAACCCTATTCCGCCAAGCCGTCGACGATTTCCCGCCTCCAGGTTGAAGCCCTCGCCCCGCTCCCCATCATTATGCAGGACAATCATGGACTATCCATCAAGAGATTTTAAGATCTATTAGAATAACTTTTATTTTAGTAATATTTGAATTGATTCCATGTAATCTTTTATTTTAGTTAGGATTTCTTTAGGATTTGATTTTGAAATCTCTTGCTATTTTCGCTAGGATTTTATTTGATTGCATTTTTAGTTTTGTTAGGTTTCGATTTGATTAGGATTTTTATTTATTTCCTTAAGTGTTTAGTTATTTTCTTTTCCTATAAATAAGAGATGTAATCCTCCATGACGGATAGACATTGAATGAATAAAAAATTGAGTTTTCTTTCTTGAGCATGTGAGGTGTTCTTGGCATGTGATTTGCCTTTATTTAGGTGTGAAGCCCTTGGGTGTGAAGCCCTAGGTGTGAAGCTTAGTATCTATCAAAATTCTTTTCAATTATCCTTCTTGATCTCCCACAACTCATCTCCCTCCAAAACCCAAAAGATAGTCACTATTGGCGAACAATAGCGATATCACTAATCACGCAATTGTAAAACTAGATCCGCTTATGGGTGGAATAGTAATATTGGTTACTGTTCATCATGGATTTTAACCTATTCCGCCAAGCCGTCGACGATTTCCGCCTCAGTTGAAGCCCTCGCCCGCTCCCCATCATTTGGTATCGAGAGGCGAAGAGATCCATCATTTCAGCCGACATCGTCAATCCATCAATTCAAAGCGTTATTGTTCGCGGATCTTGTTCACCCAGAGCACTATTCATCATCACTTCCGTTCGCATTAAAGCTTTGGCGACAATGCAATAATTCAAAGTCCATCAATCTTTGTGTAATTTTAAACTCGAGGACGAGTTTCTTCAAGAGGGGAGATTTGATGCGGGACAATCATGGACTATCCATCAAGAGATTTTAAGATCTATTAGAATAACTTTTATTTTAGTAATATTTGAATTGATTCCATGTAATCTTTTATTTTAGTTAGGATTTCTTTAGGATTTGATTTTGAAATCTCTTTCTATTTTCGCTAGGATTTTATTTGATTGCATTTTTAGTTTTGTTAGGTTTCGATTTGATTAGGATTTTTATTTATTTCCTTAAGTGTTTAGTTATTTTCTTTTCCTATAAGAAGCAAGATATAAAGTTTGCATGCTACTTTATGGTAGTGTATGCTTAAACACAAATGGGAAGTTCCTTTTAGAAAAAAGGGCTCAATGATCAAGCTACGGTTAGACTATTAACTAACTTGTATAACTCAAGCCAATGGAGGCATCTGAACCAAATTTTTGGAGTGAGATGTCATTTCGCTAGTGGCATCTTTATGAATATATACTATATATGTAATTCTCTTTCTTTATATACTGTCTACCACTTATAACCACTCAAGAACTCCTGGCTTATCGGGATTAGTTACCTTTGAAATGTTGCAGCTCTGTCCAAGGAAGTTGGTGCCAACAAACAGGAGATGAATCATAGAATCTACACTAATGCTTCAATATCTTTGCGCTATACCTTCATAAATGAATGATTTGAAATTTTTTGGGAAATTTTCCTCAAGCTCCTTTAACTTAAATTTTGTGCTTCCTCCCCCCATTGAACAAAAGTCAAAAGTGAAAAATCTCATTTACTAAAATTTTCTTATTCCTAGACCCCTACAACGAATTTTGATCCTCTCCACTGAAAAAAAAAACAGCGGAGTGACCACTACTTTTGATCACAACAATTGATTATTTAGTGAGTGATTGTGATTTATTCTAAATCTAACACTCACTATACCCCCATGTATTGCACTCATTTTTAATTGCACTCAGAGAAAAATCATAACCTTCCGCTAGATGATATAGTTGTTACTCCACTGCTTTTTTCTAGTAGAGAGGATCCAAATCCCCCCTATAACACTCTTTGGTCATTGTGCCTATTTTTTTTCTCCTCAAAATACCCTCATGTTCAACCTCTCATCTCGCTACTCCTCTTAACCTCTAATCTTCTTGCGCTCCTCCTCCACCTATGTCCTTCCCGTCCTCTCATCCTTCTCCACTTTTACTTTTGTAGCTTTACTCTCTCCCTGTCTACCTCCTCATCCAACTCCATCCTCCTTCTCTCCTTCTCCTTCTTCACCTCAACTTTTTGTCCCGTCTTTCCTTCCTTTCTTCCTCCCCCTCCTCCTTTCCTCTTTCCTCTACATCCCCCTCCACCACTCGTTCTACCTTCCACCTCTTCTCCTCCTTTTTTTTCCCCATCTCTTCCCATATTCTCCTTCTTCTCTCCATCTCCATCCTCGCTATCCCTTTCTCCTCCGCTCCTCCTCTTTTCTCGACTGTCGTCTCTTTCCAAGGTCACCTCTATCGTTAAAGTTGTTCTGTTAGGATCATGCCGAAGTTAAAAAAAATAATTAAAAGTTAACAAATAATAATTAAAGTCAACAAAAAGCTACTAAAAATCAACAACAATAAATTAATTAGTTAATAAAAATAGTTAAAGTTAACAAAAAATTACTTAAGTTAATATAAAACAACTGAAGTTGACAACAAACAGCTAAAGTTAACAACTTTTTTGTTAGCTTAACTATTTTTATTAGTTTTAAATATTATTATTAACATTAGTTATTTTTTGTAATTTCAGTAATTTTGTTAATTGCAAAATTTTTGTTGACTTTGTTCACTTTAAACGTTTATCTATTTTTTATTAGCTTTTAACATCTTTTGTGTATAAAGGAAGGAGGAGGTGCACGGATAGGAGGAGGAGGAGAGAAGTATGAAAAAAAAACTGATATGAGGAGGAGGAAAAGACGAGGGCAAAGATTGAAATGAAGAAGGAGAATCATGAGATGAGAGGAGTGGAGGTGGAAGAGCCAAGGATAAGAAGAGAGGAGAGACTAGGTGATGCAGGACAATCATGGACTATCCATCAAGAGATTTTAAGATCTATTAGAATAACTTTTATTTTAGTAATATTTGAATTGATTCCATGTAATCTTTTATTTTAGTTAGGATTTCTTTAGGATTTGATTTTGAAATCTCTTTCTATTTTCGCTAGGATTTTATTTGATTGCATTTTTAGTTTTGTTAGGTTTCGATTTGATTAGGATTTTTATTTATTTCCTTAAGTGTTTAGTTATTTTCTTTTCCTATAAATAAGAGATGTAATCCTCCATGACGGATAGACATTGAATGAATAAAAAAATTGAGTTTTCTCTCTTGAGCATGTGAGGTGTTCTTGGCATGTGATTTGCCTTTGTTTAGGGTGTGAAGCCCTTGGGTGTGAAGCCCCTAGGTGTGAAGCCTAATATCTATCAAAATTCTTTTTCAATTATCCTTCTTGATCTCCCACAACTCATCTCCCCTCCAAAAAAACCCAAAAAGATAGTCACTATTCGCGGGCGAACAATAGCGATATCACTAATCACGGCAATTGTAAAACTAGATCCTGTTTGCTGGTGGAATAGTAATATTGGTTACTGTTCATCATGGATTTTAACCCTATTCCGCCAAGCCGTCGACGATTTCCGCCTCAGTTGAAGCCCTCGCCCGCTCCCCATCATTATGCAGACAATCATGGACTATCCATCAAGAGATTTTAAGATCTATTAGAATAACTTTTATTTTAGTAATATTTGAATTGATTCCATGTAATCTTTTATTTTAGTTAGGATTTCTTTAGGATTTGATTTTGAAATCTCTTGCTATTTTCGCTAGGATTTTATTTGATTGCATTTTTAGTTTTGTTAGGTTTCGATTTGATTAGGATTTTTATTTATTTCCTTAAGTGTTTAGTTATTTTCTTTTCCTATAAATAAGAGATGTAATCCTCCATGACGGATAGACATTGAATGAATAAAAAAATTGAGTTTTCTTTCTTGAGCATGTGAGGTGTTCTTGGCATGTGATTTGCCTTTATTTAGGGTGTGAAGCCCTTGGGTGTGAAGCCCCTAGGTGTGAAGCTTAGTATCTATCAAAATTCTTTTTCAATTATCCTTCTTGATCTCCCACAACTCATCTCCCCTCCAAAACCCAAAAGATAGTCACTATTGGCCGAACAGTAGCGATATCACTGTTCACGGAATTGTAAAACTAGATCCTGCTTATGGTGGAATAGTAATATTGGTTACTGTTCATCATGGATTTTAACCCTATTCCGCCAAGCCGTCGACGATTTCCCGCCTCCAGATTGAAGCCCTCGCCCCGCTCCCCATCATTTGGTATCAGAGCCGAAGAGATCCATCATTTCAGCTTCGACATCGTCAATCCATCAATTCAAAGCGTTATTGTTCGCGGATACTGTTCACCCGAGCACTATTCATCATCACTTCCGTTCCGCATTAAAGCTTTGGCAGCGGCAATGCAATAATTCAAAGTCCATCAATGCTGTGTAATTTTAAACTCGAGGACGAGTTTCTTCAAGAGGGGGAGATTTGATGCAGGACAATCATGGACTATCCATCAAGAGATTTTAAGATCTATTAGAATAATTTTTATTTTAGTAATATTTGAATTGATTCCATGTAATCTTTTATTTTAGTTAGGATTTCTTTAGGATTTGATTTTGAAATCTCTTTCTATTTTCGCTAGGATTTTATTTGATTGCATTTTTAGTTTTGTTAGGTTTCGATTTGATTAGGATTTTTATTTATTTCCTTAAGTGTTTAGTTATTTTCTTTTCCTATAAATAAGAGATGTAATCCTCCATGACGGATAGACATTGAATGAATAAAAAATTGAGTTTTCTCTCTTGAGCATGTGAGGTGTTTTGGCATGTGATTTGCCTTTGTTTAGGGTGTGAAGCCCTGGGTGTGAAGCCCCTAGGTGTGAAGCCTAATATCTATCAAAATTCTTTTTCAATTATCCTTCTTGATCTCCCACAACTCATCTCCTCCAAAACCCAAAAGATAGTCACTATTCAGGCTTAACAAGAGCGATATCACTGTTCACGGAATTGTAAAACTAGATCCTGCTTATGGGTGGAATAGTAATATTAGTTACTGCTCATCATGGATTTTAACCCTATTCCGCCAAGCCGTCGACGATTTCCCGCCTCCAGATTGAAGCCCTCGCCCCGCTCCCCATCACTAGGAGGGGTGGAGATGGAGATGGAGATGAAGATGAAGGAGGAGGACAGGAGGAGAACAAAGATAGAGTTCGAGGAGGAGGCCTAAGATAGGATAAACGTATGAGGGAGGAGGATGAAGGTGAAGAGAAGCAAATATGAGAGATTGAAGAGGAATAGAGATAAAGAGGTTGAAATGAGACTTTTGGGGAGAAAAAATAGGCACAGTGGTAAAGAGTGTTGTAGGAGGCTGGAAACAAGAAAATTATGGTCAAAGGTTGTTTTTCATCCTTGATTTTTTTCAAAGGGAGAAGAAGCACAAATACGTAATTCAAGGGGACTTAGGCAATTTTTCCCTTTTATTTTACCCCTACTTCTTTGTTCAATCTTGTGTCAACAGAAAATTACATCAATTTACTAATCAATAATTAAATGGATATAAAAGATGATCGGACAATTTACATGGGTTAAAGGAACTAATTTTAGGATTGAATGTCTGTTGTCAGTGCGACTCACATATGAGCTGGATCAATTCCTTTTGAATTAGAATCCATTGATGTATAATATAGTATTGACCAATGCCTTAGCATTCACTGTTTATCGCGAATTTTCAGGTCAGCTTCTGTCTTAAGAAATAAAAACTAAAGCCTGGTCTTTCGAATACCCGTCTCTAAGTCTCACACACATGTTTTACAGCATGTTTGGCTACTACTTATTTTTTAGTCCTTATAAGTTACTTATTATTTATTTTAAACTTCTTATAAGTATGTAAGAAAATAAGGAAGTTGTTTGTAAACCCCTTAACTTATAAGGATATATAAATAGCTATGTGTTTGGTAAACCAACAACTTATAAGGGTATATAAATAGCTATGTGTTTGGTAAACCAATAGCATTATAAGGTTGTATTAAATATCAAATGCCTAAAAGGACATATTGTTGTAACTTCATAGTGTGAATTATTAATTCATTTTACATTAACCAGATAATTAATAATAAATTATTAATTATTTAAAAATAAATAATTTATAATTAATTATTTTAAATTAACTGTGATTATTAATTAATAATATTGAGATTAATTAATTACTTTCATTGTAATGAAATATTATTATTAATAAAAATAATTAATAAAAATTAGTTATCTCATATAAAAATATATTTGATTAAAATATTTTTACATATTGCATTATATTGTGATTATTAATTACTAATGTTGAAATTGATTGATTAAATTCGTATTAGTAAAACATTATTATTAATAAAAATAATTTTTAATTAATTAAAAATTAGTTATTTCATAATAAGAAATATATTTGATTAAAATATATATTACATTATTTATGATTAAGAATTACTAATATTATGATTAATTAATTACTGTCATATTAATAAAATACTATTAATAATAAAATAATTTATTAATATATAATATTATAATATTATCATAATATTATAATAATATTATTATATTATAATATTATATAGATTATCATAAAAATATTATAATATTATATATTATTATAATATTATATATTATTATAATATTATATATTATTATTAATAAAGTAATAATAATTAATTAATAAATTAACTAATTAATTAATAATATTAATCACTTTATAATAAGAAAATATTTAACTAAGTAAAGGTAATAGGAGGGTATTTATGCATTTTGGCCAGAATAAGGAAAGTTCCTTATAAGTGGGGCTGTGCAATCGGTCGGTCGGTTCAGTTTTTGACCAAATTTTACCAAACCGAATCGAATTGTCTATCATTCAAAATCGAACCGAACCGATTCAAGTCGGTTCGGTTCATTCAGGTCGGTTTGTTCGGTTTTTACTTGGGTACAAATGTTATGTCCAAATTCAATTTCACCTCTAATCTGTTGACCAAGAAAAAAGTCCCTACACTTCAATTTATTGAAATTCATGAACTATCAAATGCTACTGAATATTAGATGAAGAAATCGAAATCTTATTCACCAGAAAGCTTACATAAAATTTTTTGAGAGAAAGCTTACATAAAGAATTAAATTGATCTCAATCAGATAGACATTGAATGAATTGAGTTTTCTTTCTTGAGCATGTGAGGTGTTCTGGCATGTGATTTGCCTTTATTTATGAAGCCCTTGGGTGTGAAGCCCCTAGGTGTGAAGCTTAGTATCTATCAAAATTTTTTCAATTATCCTTCTTGATCTCCCACAACTCATCTCCCTCCAAAACCCAAAAGATAGTCACTATTCACGGGCTTAACAAGATGTATATCACCGCTCACGGCAATTGTAAAACTAGATCCCTTATGTGGAATAGTAATATTGGTTACCGCTCATCATGGATTTTAACCCTATTCCGCCAAGTCGCCGACGCATTTCTTCAGATTAGCCCTCGCTCGGCCCCATCATTTGGTATCGAGACGAAGAGATCCATCATTTCGCCTTCGACATCGCCAATCCATCAATTCGTTTTGTTCATCGGATACCGCTCACCCAGCACTATTCATCATCACTCGCTCAGATAAAGCTTTGGCAAAGAATGCAATAATTCAAAGTCCATCAATGTCAGTAATTTTAAACTCGAGGACGAGTTTCTTCAAGAGGGGAGATTTGATGCACAATCATGGACTATCCATCAAGAGATTTTAAGATCTATTAGAATAACTTTTATTTTAGTAATATTTGAATTGATTCCATGTAATCTTTTATTTTAGTTAGATTTCTTTAGGATTTGATTTTGAAATCTCTTTCTATTTTCGCTAGGATTTTATTTGATTGCATTTTTAGTTTTGTTAGGTTTTTTGATTAGGATTTTTATTTATTTCCTTAAGTGTTTAGTTATTTTCTTTTCCTATAAATAAGAGATGTAATCCTCCATGACGGATAGACATTGAATGAATAAAAAATTGAGTTTTCTCTTGAGCATGTGAGGTGTTTTGGCATGTGATTTGCCTTAGGTGTGAAGCCCTGGGTGTGAAGCCCTAGGTGTGAAGCCTAATATCTATCAAAATTTTTTCAATTATCCTTCTTGATCTCCCACAACTCATCTCCCTCCAAAACCCAAAAGATAGTCACTATTCATGCAACGCGAGCGATATCACTGCTCACGGAATTGTAAAACTAGATCCGCTTTGCGGTGGAATAGTAATATTAGTTACTCATCATGGATTTTAACCCTATTCCGCCGCTCGACGATTTCCTAGATTGAAGCCCTCGCCCCCATCACACTAGGAGGGTGGAGATGGAGATGGAGATGAAGATGAAGGAGGAGGACGAGGAGAACAAAGATAGAGTTCGAGGAGGAGGCCTAAGATAGGATAAACGGCGAGGGAGGAGGATGAAGGTGAAGAGAAGCAAATATGTGAGAGATTGAAGAGGAGTAGAGAGATAAAGAGGTTGAAATGAGACTTTTTTGGGGAGAAAAAAATAGGCACAATGGTAAAGAGTGTTGTAGGAGGCTGGAAACAAGAAAATTATGGTCAAAGGTTGTTTTTCATCCTTGATTTTTTCAAAGGGAGAAGAAGCACAAATACGTAATTCAAGGACTTAGGCAATTTTTCCTTTTATTTTACCCTACTTCTTTGTTCAATCTTGTGTCAACAGAAAATTACATCAATTTACTAATCAATAATTAAATGGATATAAAAGATGATCGGACAATTTACATGGGTTAAAGGAACTAATTTTTAGGATTGAATGTCTGTTGTCAGTGTGACTCACATATGAGCTGGATCACTTCCTTTTTGAATTAGAATCCATTGATGTATAATATAGTATTGATCAATGCCTTAACATTCACTGTTTATTGCGAATTTTCAGGTCAGCTTCTGTCTTAAGAAATAAAAACTAAAGCCTGGTCTTTCGAATACCCGTCTCTAAGTCTCACACACATGTTTTACAGCATGTTTGGCTACTACTTATTTTTTAGTCCTTATAAGTTACTTATTATTTATTTTAAACTTCTTATAAGTATGTAAGAAAATAAGGAAGTTGTTTGGTAAACCCCTTAACTTATAAGGATATATAAATAGCTATGTGTTTGGTAAACCAACAACTTATAAGGGTATATAAATAGCTATGTGTTTGGTAAACCAATAACGATAAGGTTGTATTAAATATCAAATGCCTAAAAGGACATATTGTTGTAACTTCATAGTGTGAATTATTAATTCATTTTACATTAACCAGATAATTAATAATAAATTATTAATTATTTAAAAGTAAATAATTTATAATTAATTATTTTAAATTAACTGTGATTATTAATTAATAATATTGAGATTAATTAATTACTTTCATTGTAATGAAATATTATTATTAATAAAAATAATTAATAAAAATTAGTTATCTCATATAAAAATATATTTGATTAAAATATTTTTACATATTGCATTATATTGTGATTATTAATTACTAATGTTGAAATTGATTGATTAAATTAGTATTAGTAAAACATTATTATTAATAAAAATAATTTTTAATTAATTAAAAATTAGTTATTTCATAATAAGAAATATATTTGATTAAAATATATATTACATTATTTATGATTAAGAATTACTAATATTATGATTAATTAATTACTGTCATATTAATAAAATACTATTAATAATAAAATAATTTATTAATATATAATATTATAATATTATCATAATATTATAATAATATTATTATATTATAATATTATATAGATTATCATAAAAATATTATAATATTATATATTATTATAATATTATATATTATTATAATATTATATATTATTATTAATAAAGTAATAATAATTAATTAATAAATTAACTAATTAATTAATAATATTAATCACTTTATAATAAGAAAATATTTAACTAAGTAAAGGTAATAGGAGGGTATTTATGCATTTTGGCGAATAAGGAAAGTTCCTTATAAGTAGGGCTGTGCAATCGGTCGGTCGGTTCGGTTTTGACCAAATTTTACCAAACCGAATCGAATTGTCTATCATTCAAAATCGAACCGAACCGATTCAAGTCGGTTCGGTTCATTCAGTCGGTTTGTTCGGTTTTACTTGGGTACAAATGTTATGTCCAAATTCAATTTCACCTCTAATCTGTTGACCAAGAAAAAAGTCCCCTACACTTCAATTTATTGAAATTCATGAACTATCAAATGCTACTGAATATTAGATGAAGAAATCGAAATCTTATTCCTGCCAAAGCTTACATAAAATTTTTTTTGAGAGAAAGCTTACATAAAGAATTAAATTGATCTCAATCAGATAGACAAAGTAAATAAAAAATATGTAATAATTTGAATGTTGGGTATAGTTTCTATAAACTTATAAGTTTGATCCACAGAGAAGTCTGATCCAAATATTTTCTTGCACTATGTGTATCAATCGAGGAGAAAAATCAAGAAAATGTTATAATCAACATTAGGGTTTAAGTTTCTTACCTCCGAAGTGGATTGGTCCAAAGTAGAAGAAGCGAGTAGAGAATAGAGAGAGGTAGAGAACTAGAGATGAAGAGAAGCCCTAGAATTGGAGAGGACACTGTTGTTGGGGAATTCGTCACCATCAGGTCGTGTGAGAGAAAAAGATATCAGTTGCAGCAAAGCAACTCCATATGAACTATGACGGGTCGGGTTTAAGTGGATGTGGATAGTAATTAGAATGGTAATACAATTCGATCGTTTTGAGCGGTTTGGGTTGAAAAAACTTCAACCCGACCCAAACCGAACTCTAGTCAAAACCGAACCGAACTGTCAAATTTCAACCGGTTCGGTCGGTTTGTTCGGTTTGAACCGAACTATGCTCACCCCTACTTATAAGTAGCCAAAAAATAAGTTGGGAAATCCCAACTTATTTTTTTGGCTACTTATGATAAGTGGCTCTTACCAAACACAATGTTGCCAACTTATAAGTAAAAAGTTATTTATAAGTAGAAATAAGTAAGTTGCCAAATATGCTCAGCATCAGCATGTCTATGCGTGCATACAGACTTGTGATTATTAATTGTCCTCTCACCCCAGTTAATTACAAGTATTACACACACACACACACACACACACACACACACATATATATAGGCAATAATACGTAAACCCCCGCCTTTTATTATTACTAGTTTTTATGCACGTGCAATACACATGATTAAATGTCATAATTATTTATTTTTGATTTATTTTCCTATAAATAAGAGATGTAATCCTCCATGACGGATAGACATTGAATGAATAAAAAATTGAGTTTTCTCTTGAGCATGTGAGGTGTTTTGGCATGTGATTTGCCTTAGGTGTGAAGCCCTGGGTGTGAAGCCCTAGGTGTGAAGCCTAATATCTATCAAAATTTTTTCAATTATCCTTCTTGATCTCCCACAACTCATCTCCCTCCAAAACCCAAAAGATAGTCACTATTCATGCAACGCGAGCGATATCACTGCTCACGGAATTGTAAAACTAGATCCGCTTTGCGGTGGAATAGTAATATTAGTTACTCATCATGGATTTTAACCCTATTCCGCCGCTCGACGATTTCCTAGATTGAAGCCCTCGCCCCCATCACACTAGGAGGGTGGAGATGGAGATGGAGATGAAGATGAAGGAGGAGGACGAGGAGAACAAAGATAGAGTTCGAGGAGGAGGCCTAAGATAGGATAAACGGCGAGGGAGGAGGATGAAGGTGAAGAGAAGCAAATATGTGAGAGATTGAAGAGGAATAGAGAGATAAAGAGGTTGAAATGAGACTTTTGGGGAGAAAAAATAGGCACAGTGGTAAAGAGTGTTGTAGGAGGCTGGAAACAAGAAAATTATGGTCAAAGGTTGTTTTTCATCCTTGATTTTTTCAAAGGGAGAAGAAGCACAAATACGTAATTCAAGGACTTAGGCAATTTTTCCTTTTATTTTACCCTACTTCTTTGTTCAATCTTGTGTCAACAGAAAATTACATCAATTTACTAATCAATAATTAAATGGATATAAAAGATGATCGGACAATTTACATGGGTTAAAGGAACTAATTTTTAGGATTGAATGTCTGTTGTCAGTGCGACTCACATATGAGCTGGATCAATTTTTGAATTAGAATCCATTGATGTATAATATAGTATTGACCAATGCCTTAGCATTCACTGTTTATCGCGAATTTTCAGGTCAGCTTCTGTCTTAAGAAATAAAAACTAAAGCCTGGTCTTTCGAATACCCGTCTCTAAGTCTCACACACATGTTTTACAGCATGTTTGGCTACTACTTATTTTTTAGTCCTTATAAGTTACTTATTATTTATTTTAAACTTCTTATAAGTATGTAAGAAAATAAGGAAGTTGTTTGGTAAACCCCTTAACTTATAAGGATATATAAATAGCTATGTGTTTGGTAAACCAACAACTTATAAGGGTATATAAATAGCTATGTGTTTGGTAAACCAATAACGATAAGGTTGTATTAAATATCAAATGCCTAAAAAGGACATATTGTTGTAACTTCATAGTGTGAATTATTAATTCATTTTACATTAACCAGATAATTAATAATAAATTATTAATTATTTAAAAGTAAATAATTTATAATTAATTATTTTAAATTAACTGATTATTAATTAATAATATTGAGATTAATTAATTACTTTCATTGTAATGAAATATTATTATTAATAAAAATAATTAATAAAAATTAGTTATCTCATATAAAAATATATTTGATTAAAATATTTTTACATATTGCATTATATTGTGATTATTAATTGTCCTCTCACCCCAGTTAATTACATTCATTACACACACACACACATATATATATATATATATATATATATATATATATATATATATATATATATATATATATATATATATATATATATATATATATATATATATATATATATATATATATATATATATATATATATATATATATATATATATATATATATATATATATATATATATATATATATATATATATATATATATATATATATATATATATATATATATATATATATATATATATATATATATATATATATATATATATATATATATATATATATATATATATATATATATATATATATATATATATATATATATATATATATATATATATATATATATATATATATATATATATATATATATATATATATATATATATATATATATATATATATATATATATATATATATATATATATATATATATATATATATATATATATATATATATATATATATATATATATATATATATATATATATATATATATATATATATATATATATATATATATATATATAGGCAATAATACGTAAACCCCCGCCTTTTATTATTACTAGTTTTTATGCACGTGCAATACACATGATTAAATATCATAATTATTTATTTTTGATTTATTTTCGTACTATAACTCAGTCATATTCATTTTGAGTTCAAATCTCTAACCCTTGATTATTGCATTTGTCATAACATTTTGAAATTTTGATGAAAATGATTTGTCCGTAAAATTTGGGATCAATATATATTTATATACTTGCATACACAACATTTTTATTTTCAATTTGTACATATCAACCTTCATATAACATATTTATTTATCGGATCATCGATCTCCAATTTGTTTATCTTAATCATTAAATGTAGTGTTAAATTTGAAGAAAAAAATACAATAACCAGTTCTTGTTGTATTAGAAAAAGATATACATAAATTTCTATAAAGAGAGCTTGACCTGAAGAAGGATGTTGTTGTAAAAGTGGAAAATACTAAATATTAAGAAGGTTTGTATAAGCTCGGCACAGAATGCACACTTTCCACCAGATCGCAAGGATACAAATATAAAAACAATCTATAATCTTGAAGGTTATGTTAAAAAATTATGGATTTTGGGGTTTTAAATTCTAGGGGTTTTTGTAAATCTTTAAATTTGAGGTTTTTCTTTGCATTTTTGAAACTTTTAGGGCTTTATGCAAATTACAGACTATTTATGGGTCTAATTTTAATTCCCATATTTCCACTCTATTGTTATCGAATGTTTGAAATTCTCATAGTTATTTGCAAATTTTCAATATGGAGGGTTTTTCGTAATTTTGAAACATTTAAAGTATTTTTGCAAATTAAAAATTAATTAGGGGTTATTTATAATTCCTATATTTCCATTGTATTGTTAAGTTAGAAATTATCAGGTCTTTTTATAAATTTTAATTTTAGGGTTTTTGGCCTTATTTTAACTTTTAGGGTATTTTTACAATTTACAAATTGTTTATGGGGCTATCTATAATTCATATATCTTCAATGTAAGGTTGGGCTTGAAATTCCTAGGATTTTTAAAACATATGAAATTTGAGTTTTTGTAATTCTCAGAGTTTTCTTTTGTAAATTTTTAATTTCGAGGGTTTTTATAATTTTTAAAAGTTTAGGGTGCTTTGTGAAATTACAAACTATTTATGGGTCTACTTTTAATTCCCATATTTCCACTCTATTGTTATCGAATGTTTGAAATTCTCATAGTTATTTATAAATTTTCAATATTGAGGGTTTTTCGTAATTTTGAAACATTTAAAGTATTTTTGCAAATTAAAAATTAATTAGGGGTTATTTATAATTCCTATATTTCCATTGTATTGTTAAGTTAGAAATTATCAGGTCTTTTTATAAATTTTAATTTTAGGGTTTTTGGCCTTATTTTAACTTTTAGGGTATTTTTACAATTTACAAATTGTTTATGGGGCTATCTATAATTCATATATCTTCAATGAAAGGTTGGGCTTGAAATTCCTAGGATTTTTAAAACATATGAAATTTGAGTTGTTTTAATTCTCGGGGTTTTGTAAATCTTTAATTTTGAGCTTTTTCTTTGCAATATTTTAACTTTTAGGGCATTTTATGCAAATTAGACTATTTATGGGTCTAATTTTAATTCCCATATTTCCACTCTATTGTTATCGAATGTTTGAAATTCTCATAGTTATTTGCAAATTTTCAATATGGAGGGTTTTTCGTAATTTTGAAACATTTAAAGTATTTTTGCAAATTAAAAATTAATTAGGGGTTATTTATAATTCCTATATTTCCATTGTATTGTTAAGTTAGAAATTATCAGGTCTTTTTATAAATTTTAATTTTAGGGTTTTTGGCCTTATTTTAACTTTTAGGGTATTTTTACAATTTACAAATTGTTTATGGGGCTATCTATAATTCATATATCTTCAATGAAAGGTTGGGCTTGAAATTCTTAGGATTTTTAAAACATATGAAATTTGAGTTTTTGTAATTCTCAGAGTTTTCTTTTGTAAATTTTTAATTTTGAGGGTTTTTACAATTTACAAATTGTTTATGGGGCTATCTATAATTCATATATCTTCAATGAAAGGTTGGGCTTGAAATTCTTAGGATTTTTAAAACATATGAAATTTGAGTTTTTGTAATTCTCGAGTTTTCTTTTGTAAATTTTTAATTTCGAGGGTTTTTATAATTTTTAAAAGTTTAGGGTGCTTTGTGAAATTACAAACTATTTATGGGTCTACTTTTAATTCCCATATTTCCACTCTATTGTTATCGAATGTTTGAAATTCTCATAGTTATTTATAAATTTTCAATATTGAGGGTTTTTCGTAATTTTGAAACATTTAAAGTATTTTTGCAAATTAAAATTGTTTAGGGGTTATTTATAATTCCTATATTTCCATTGTATTGTTAAGTTAGAAATTATCAGGTCTTTTTATAAATTTTAATTTTAGGTTTTTTGGCCTTATTTTAACTTTTAGGGTATTTTTACAATTTACAAATTGTTTATGGGGCTATCTATAATTCATATATCTTCAATGTAAGGTTGGGCTTGAAATTCTTAGGATTTTTAAAACATATGAAATTTGAGTTTTTGTAATTCTCAGAGTTTTCTTTTGTAAATTTTTAATTTCGAGGGTTTTTATAATTTTTAAAAGTTTAGGGTGCTTTGTGAAATTACAAACTATTTATGGGTCTATTTTTAATTCCCATATTTCCACTCTATTGTTATCGAATGTTTGAAATTCTCATAGTTATTTATAAATTTTCAATATTGAGGGTTTTTCGTAATTTTGAAACATTTAAAGTATTTTTGCAAATTAAAATTGTTTAGGGGTTATTTATAATTCCTATATTTCCATTGTATTGTTAAGTTAGAAATTATCAGGTCTTTTTATAAATTTTAATTTTAGGGTTTTTGGCCTTATTTTAACTTTTAGGGTATTTTTACAATTTACAAATTGTTTATGGGGCTATCTATAATTCATATATCTTCAATGAAAGGTTGGGCTTGAAATTCCTAGGATTTTTAAAACATATGAAATTTGAGTTTTTGTAATTCTCAGAGTTTTCTTTTGTAAATTTTTAATTTTGAGGGTTTTTACAATTTATTATTCGAGGTAGTTTCCCATTGCCGTCCAAAATAGGCAATAATTTCGGACATAAAAAGGACAAAGTCAAAACATCATCCTTTAAATATCGTGTTTTTAGTTTGTCCCTTCTCCTCTCTCGTTCACCTCGACCTCCAAACTTTGGCATTTCCTCCCCTCTAATTTCTCCATTCACTCGCAGTCACGCCATGGATGAGACTACCCCAATATCGCTACAAAACTCTAGCCATCTCTCATCGACCGTTGAGGAGCATCCGCGAAGGCCATTCAAGCAGTCACGCTGGTGTAAAGCGCTAGCCGCCGTTGTGGTCCTTGGATTAATTGGTCTGTTGATTTTTTTAATATGGTATTTAGTGCAGACGTCGAGTAGCCGCGTCCCAGAATTCAATGTGGATAGCGTTGCCATTATCGGCAGGGAGCCGGTACTGTTTGATATCACGTTGACAGCCCGAAATCCTAGCGACTCGGTGGATGTCTACCACA